>CABFVZ010003855.1:33696-50074 GCA_902151445.1 Timema monikensis | reverse complement strand
GGTCACCGAATAAATTTTCTTTTCATACATGTTTTTTTTTTCCTTTTACACAATTTTAAAACAAGGGCTAAATTTTTTTTTTTGGAGCAGCACCCCCAATAATTTTAGCTACGAGCCACCACTGCCTATAATATATGGGTAACCTAGACGTATAGTAAGACGTGGGGGTCGTAAATATACACACACCCCTGTATAAATAAGTTTAGTCTTTGATATTAAGCCATTTTTGAAATGTGAGAGTGTACCTACATAAATAAACAATAATGTATTTTCTTTCGAGCTGAGAGAATTTCTCGCCAAGCAGTTGGTAGCTTTTCTTCCAAACGACTCTCCCATCAATCTTCCTCTTCTGCCTTCGTTTCCGTCCCTACATTTTGCTCCTTTGCCTCGTGTTATTTGACTGCCACCCTCAAAGATTTATTCAGCCGTGGAAGGAATTCATCAGGAGAATATGTTGTGAATACATCCCCAAACTTTGCACACAGTAAGCTAGATACACTGGAGTATCCGACCGTTAACACGGGGCAATTTTGCACGAATTTGTTATTTAAAAAAATATTTTGTTCCTTCTACAATTTGGCAAAAAAAAAAGGCCACATTAGCGCCATTTTGTTGGAATTTGAATATTGGGGTTCCCACTATGAAACATATTTTTAAGAGGGTTTAATTACGTCACCTATGAGCTTAGATTTTTTAGTGGCACGTTAAAACACAATGGAACATACACGCTACAGTCCTTTTTTAATAGAAAGAACCTTACAACAGCTAGAAAAGTTACTAGACATACTTTCACGTATTCATACGTCAAGTCATAGGGTATTCAGCTACCACGTTTGAAAGATATTATCCATACCTATAAACTAACACTAATACAACATTAAAATGCTATCAATGTTGAACGCAAAAAAGTTTGTAATTAAAAAATGAATATTATTAAGAGATTTGTACTGTACTACGGTTTTTAACGACTAACAACTTTATCTAAATTGTAGAAATGAGAAGGGTAACTGTAGACAGTAGTAGGAAAAAATGGGAAAATGGTATTTATCGAATAGTAAAAATTGGTAAAACTTCTACACCTCCTAAAATCTCACTTAATGACTCATATTTATAACTTTTTTTCTAGTGAAGATACAAAATTATCAATCAATTGATGTAAGATACCTACTTTTCCCTCCCATACAAAATTAAAAAAAAAAAAAAAAAAAAAAANNCTCTAACACCGAAGGCGACCATTAAGGTAAAAATATTAAAATGTGTAAAAAAGGCAGCCCAAAAAAAATAAAAAAAAAAAAAAAAAAAAAAACATATCCTTCTAATATCAACTAATCTATTTTATGATCTTTAGATTAAAAAATGATACCTGTACATGAGAATCAATCCCGGGACCTTTGGCTTAGTACGCCTATACTATTACCATTGAGTTACCCGGGAGTCGTCACGTGTCCATAGCAATTCCTCACTCATATTTTAAGGCATAGTCTGTAATAGATGTGTGGAACCGTCTGTTACATATGTGTGACAATTTCCGCACGTCCATCATATACTCTGCCTTAAGCACGGGATGGTTCCTGGATAGCTCAGTGGTTAGAACATTGGCCTACTAAGCCAAAGGTTCCGGGATCAATTTCCATGTCCAGGTGTCATTTTCAATTTTAAAAATATGATATTTAGATGCTACTATATCGTAACTAACAAATATAATAACTTTGCTATTTAATCCAACATAATCTAGTTTATCAATGAACGCACACAAATTATAAATATTATTGAGCATCACTGCCGACTGGAGCAAACAAGTTTTAAACTATTAATTGGGAGTGACGCCTATCCAGTCTGACCTGATAGGTCTTCCGCCCGTATACTATTCAGGTTTACCTGTCATAATATCACAGTTATACTCTAATCTTGTTTCAGTAACTTTCTTTTATTCTTTCCTAAAATTGTTATGCAGATTATTTATTTTCTTTTTCACTGTCAGAAATTGGGCTAATATGTCGTACGCTGCTGCTTTCTGTGCCCGATCTAAATGTTCTTTGCTTTTAATCTTACAAAGGCCGGTTTCATTTTTATACATCCCCAAATATTCAATTGAGACGCTAGGAAAAGTCAGTGTTTTTACAGTTTTATAGTAACACATTTTTGGTCCAAATAAATATAATATTTCTCCAGTAGAAACATAGAGTTTAATTTTCTTCACATGGTGATATCAACAATTGTTGAATACCTTCCATGAACATAGCATAGGGTTGCCAGATTTTCAAAAGTATAAAACCGGAAACGTGTACTTTATGAAGATATAGGTTTATTAAAGCCGCAAAAATGATTTAAAAGTATTAATTTCAGTATATAGCCTTCAAAATTACAAATAAAAAATAATTACCACACCCATTAGCTTACCACGCAAAGACTGATAGACTTCGACCCCACAGTGCTTCGAGAAAACAAAATATATAAAGAAGTTTGGGCAGTGCTTTAACGATCTGGTATACATAAGTTAATACTTCTCTGAGGTTAGTGCAACTTTTAAAAGGTATTTGTCATTTAATACACAGGAATAAAATTCAGAAGAAACCTTATTTTCACTGACAAAGGTCTGCAAAATTCCCTCCACTGTGTTTAGTTCCATTAGGTTTCTTTCTTTTGTCCACTGAATCGCCATCAATGAAAATTTTCGTTCCACATGCGCGTTGTGTGCTGGTATACTGAAAAGATACTGACATATCATCAGTAATTCAGAGTATTGAGACTTACTTTCAAATGTATTCATGTAATAATAACACTTTTGTTGGTTGGACATTTAATTCCACATATTTTTGTTTTTTTTACAAATACACGAATATTTGTCCACTGTGTGAAAAGTTCCCTGTCATTAACTGTATCATTCTTTTGGTTTAAAACAACATATATGTCTTCAAGTTGTTACTATGTTGGTGGACTGTTGAGAAGTATATATGAAAAAACATCATATTTCTGAATTCTATTCATCCAACTCACCAGGTAATCATGATCAGTTTTATAAAATGTTTTATTTCTGTCAAAAAAAGATTCAGCACATTCCGGTGAAACATCTCCTGCCTTTAAAATGTTTTTCACACTGCTAAGGAGAAAGTTGTCTTCAAATCGTTCCTTTGGGATATTTTTTGTTTCTTTAAGAGTTTTCAGAACCTCAATAATGCTTTTGTCACCCCCCTTCCATTCCCAATATCTTGATACTCAGAGCGTGTAGTAGACTGTGTACCAAATAAAAATAAGTTTCACTTAAAGGAGAGGAAAATAAATCAAACAAAATTTTTGGAGGGGTTTTCTTGTGAGAGGAATTACGTCTTCAAAGCTTTAAACAGTTTCAGAAGTCTTTCAACAGCACTTACCGTGTCTTGGAATAAGAAAGAATTGTTTGATATTGAACGCCAACAAACTCACAAAACTCTTTTAAATGTTAATTCCCTACTGTGTTTATACTAAAATGTGAAAATATTGTCATGCCAACGATTTCAACATCTGTCGATACAGCATCTGCAGCAGTACGCATTGTATTATGTACCAAATGTGCATCCAACGCCCTCCATGGCATCATTTAATGCAGATTTCAATCGAAAGAAAACCTTGTTAATTCTCCGACGTTCACGCCCACAAAAATTATTATTGCAGTTATCACCACAAAATTCAAAACATTTGTTTTCATATAATCCATATGCTTTCTATGTGTTAACGCACAGTTCCACAGTAGAATCAAATGTTTCATTTGGCAGCGAATCAATTCACAACAACTTTACTTCCATCTCATCTTAGGGTTAAAGTACAGTTCAATAGTAGGAAATATCTTTTCGTTGTTATGATTAGATGAGTCTGTGGAAATTGCATGGAAACTGGATTCTTCTTTAATATAAGAGGTAGCTTGTTTCACAGGTTGGGGTGCAATTACATCTTTTTCACCAAAACATTACAGTACATTTAATTCGGGCATTGGAAAACTTTGTATCAATCTTTGAATCGGGGAATAAAGTTCGAAAAAGTGTATTACACTTGTATTAAAGGATTGGTTATCCTTTACAGCATGATAAGCCATTGCTATTTTGGCTACAATTACTTTGTCTTCTTCGTATGTATATTTTTTTTTTAAAGAAATATCTACTTACAGTTCTTGAAGAAGATGGAACCTACAATTTATATTTCTGATTATGAACGTGTTGTATAATGTCCGCTTTCCCACTATGAGAGATGTTGAATGTACAACTGCACAACTTGCATGTATCTTCATACATCGATCATGACTATAACGTCTTATACACCTCAACCACTATTAACAATATGTCATTCGTCAATGAAAATTACTAAGAAGATTTTAGTTTTTAACATCTTTGCAGGGAATTTGACATAAGTGGTGCCAACAAACCGTGCTTAACGTAAAATATCTGTTATGAGCGGTAAACGATTCATTGAATATGGGGGCACACACATTTAAATAATACGAGAGATGTTTACTATTCCACAACTAACTAGTTTAATAACAGGGATATAAAATATACAATTATTTACAAAAGATAATTGATACATGGTATCAGTCCCAACTCTAATATATTCCTGAACCATTCAGAGGTCTTCTTAAGTTTGACAACATCTTCTGATGAAGTACCGGACACAAGTGTCCTGCTAGCTAGTCAGTTTGTCCTGCATGAACTCCGGGTCATGAACCGGCCGTTCATCCCTAACTGGAATTTACATGGGCAGTAGAGAATACATTGTTTCAAGTCCAGGAATGTAATCGTAAGCTAGACGGCCGTCCTAAGTTGCAACTATTCCTAGTTTCGTCTATGCATTTCTGTAGCTGCACATTCTTAATTTTGAGTGTACACTCTTTTCAACATATTGTTGGATCCCAACATAATAAATTTTTTTAAAAAATCACCATAGTAAATGAATTTTATTTTATTTCAACACATTTAGATGCAAGGTTTGCCGGGCTGGGAGTGGGGGTTGAGGGGCTAGACCATTATTTATAAAAAAATATTGAAATAAAAGCCATCAGCTGAAGAGTAGCTGAAAAACTACAAATTAGGTTTTAGTTTATTTTGTGATCATTACAGTCGGAGTCAAGGGTATAGATAGGCTACATGCAGGGTTACAGTAAGTCCCCTATCACTATTATTCATATACAACTTCTCTGTATGTTATTTAGTCTATAGTTTACACAGGACGAGGGCCTAAGAATCTGGGTGGGGATGACTGAGGGTGGAAGTGTATGAAGGGGTTTCTGGGTTGGGGGAGGGAAAGATCTGTGCAGCCCCTAGGCAGCAAATTGTAAATCCACCATTGCTTTACACACGACAGTGTTTTAGGTGATCGTGAATCCCACAGAGCCAGCAGGACGAAACGGTACACAAATTATTAAATTCTTCTTCAGCATGTCTCAGAATCAAACAAATGCCTGTTGGGTTTGTGATCGACCCCACTAATCACTTAGGAACAGGGATGGGTCCAGTAGGACGTAGTTTCCTCAGAGATAAGTTCACTGGCACTGCTATGGTACCCCATTAGCTCTCTCCTCTTCTCCCTGTTATCAGCGAGAGTTTTGACACTGATCACCCCACAAACCCACCCTTATCTCACCACAATTAAGCCCCTCTCCCTCTACAACGTCTAATTTAACCATATATTTTTATCCCCTTTTTATTTTCTCATAAAAGTGAAGGGTAGTAAAAGTCTTGCAATATAAAAAAAATATCAATCTCCAAATTTTAAAGAAGATGTAAGCATACTTTTTGTGTCAATTTAATTTCAAAAAAAGTTTTTTGTTTGAACTCAAAGACTGATTTGTTTTAAGGAAACTTGCATCATATATTTTAATCAAACTTTATCCTTTCACTTTGTTAAGGGTGCATAAAATAACACTGGTTATCTCAAAACTTTCCAAAATGACAATATGCTATATCAGCTTCAGAGGCCGCATGGTCTAAGGCGCTACTATCGCAGAAGACTAGACACCCGGAGATTGGGAAATCGAGACTTGAATCTCGGTCTCGTGTACTGAGGGTGATTTTTCCTAAATGGTTTTTCACTCTCCCTTCACGCAAATGTGGGTAAATTTTTCTTATATATAACTTCCCTAATCCCTAAAACATTTAGCGTAATTAGTGCATAAGCGTATAAACTGAATGGGTAGTGAGGCATGGTGCTGAAATAAAATAAAATAAAATAAAAGAAACAACAAAACGCTATGGATTTTGTTTTCTTCTTTTCGAAACACTCATTCTTCTATAACAGGCCTGGGCAAATATTTTGCCTGAAGGGCTTTATTGAAAGTTTAAATATGATAAACAGCTTCCAAATAAAAAAAGTTTTATTTAGGTAGATGCTATTTACTATGCATGTAAAAAAAATGGCAAGACACAATCGTACACATTTTCTCATGTAGTGTATTATTTGAACTAAATCTTAAAAGCCATTTTCAAAACAATTCAAATGTTCTAACTTTAGTCAGTAAATTATTCTTAAATTAATCTACTCTAAGAGTTGTTTGTAAAAAATCATTATACAGTATTATTTATAATTAAAAATAGTTTGCAAATACCAATTTCAAACAAAATCATTTTAGCTATCTTATAAAATATAAAATGTTCAAAGTCAGTCATCAGTAAACTACTAAATATAAAATTCCTTTTTTAAAGAAAAATAAATAAATACATATTTATAATGTAAGAAATTTAACAGATGCACGTTTTTATTCAAGATATTCTAGTTTTAAAAAAATCAGTAATCAGTAATGACGAATTATAACCCTTCCCCCTCTCCCCCGCCCCAAAGGAATACAGTTTTATTTGTCATGTCAAACACTTCCTAAATATATATTTTAAACAAAATTGCTAAAGCCAATTTCTAAAAATTTGGAATTAAGAAAAAATACCTCTTCAGTAAACTATCCTTATTTGAGGGATAAGGACAAAATCAAAAGACAGTCCCAAAGTATAACCCTATTAAATCTATATAACAAGTTTGAACAAAATCCACTGAGGCGTTTTGGATAACTGGTCAGAGACAGCCAGAAATTGTAAAAACAATTTTTTGTAGTTGGGTTCAAATAAGATTTAAGGATTTATCATCATAATCTTGAGATCTTTTTTTAACAATTACAATATTTTTTCTTGTTATGAGAAAGTAATAAATAAGTTGGTGCTTCTCCAATGTAATTTCAGTAGTTGAGATTCTTAAAATAGCTTATGACTGTTCATCAGCGAGGCTTGACCGCAAGGATTTTTTGTTGAGACTATAGAAAATGTTGGTTCACATGTATAGGTTAGTTAAAAACTACTCATCATTTTTTTTTTAGTAAAATCTTTAATATTTGCGAATTTGTCAGAATCAAGAGAAATGTAATATATATTTTTTTTTTCTTCTTCGTGACGCTGAAATTATCTTGGATTTGGATTACATTGCAGGTATATCATCTCAAGTTGAAGTTCAATCTTAGAATAGAAATGGAAAACATTCTTCTAAAAAAAATATTTTTTTAGTTCTGGTATTTTTAGCGCTAATTTTGTTTTCATAAATAGATAGTAATAGTTTGCGGGTCACATACGGTCAAATGTGCCTCAAAATCAGTTATACTCATGGATACCTTACTTTACATCCATAATAACTGTTTCTAGCCTGTGGCCTGGCTCAGTTTTATATTCAAGCCATATATTTTCCGCTACGGGCTTGCTAAGCCTGTCATAACCCCTATAATCTAACTTAAAAATATGGCAGCCACAACACCCAGTCCCCTAAAGTTTATCCATCACTGTGAAAGGGTAAACCCACATTTTTCCAATTATAAATTACTCTGCCATGCCAGGAATTGAACTTGGGACAGACATGCTTCCAACTGAGCTAAGGTGTCTGATGGTATATATATTACCCAAAGAATATATTTTTTAATTCAGGTAATTTTAGCACTAATTTTATTTTCATAGATAGATAGCAAGGCTATAGCTTGCGCGTCATATACAATTACATGATGCTAAAATTATTATTAGCACCGCGTCTTACTACCCATTCGGGTTATACGCACTTACGCTAATGTGTAATGGTAGCGTGATTGTGAGATGAAATGAAGGACCTACAGTTTAACGTGGAATCCGAGCCACGGTGGAGGCCTGGCATTCCCCACATTCACAAGATGTCTTGTCAGAGGTGAAGGAAGGGTTTGGTAATCAGATAAATCTGTGCCGGAACCGAGGATTGAACCCCGGCCGCCAGCACAGAAGTCTGACACCTTACCTCTAGACCACC
Source organism: Timema monikensis (assembly GCA_902151445.1). Classification (NCBI taxonomy): domain Eukaryota; kingdom Metazoa; phylum Arthropoda; class Insecta; order Phasmatodea; family Timematidae; genus Timema; species Timema monikensis. The sequence goes on along the minus strand of CABFVZ010003855.1, from coordinate 41,803 downwards.
AGGTCACCATGATGCTAAAAAATTTGGCTCAAAATTAGTAGGCCTACTCATAAATACTAGCGCATTTTATTTTTTGTAACTAAATATATATTTCACCCCTTTCGCCAAGAGCTTATAAAATTGACTCAACATCTGATAATGGATGCTTTTATTTCTATGGTTCTAGTTGACTTGATGAGTATCATACAAATGACAAACAATGCAAATGATGAACAAAACATTCGTAATATCATGCAAGAGTTTTCATTTTATACATTTTTCTTCTTCTTTCTTTCCCAAGAGAAAGCTCCAAACACATTAGTGTAATGAAAGAACGAACGAATGAAGGAACATTTTACAAAGTGGCTGTAAACGATTCACAACACTTGTATCTGCGTTTCCCCCCCCTAGCATGAAGGTTCCGCCCTTTCAGCTGTTGCTCTGACGTGCTAATTTCGAGCACTCACTCAGTAAGGGGGAAGGATAGGGTTACGAGGGTTGGTTAAATAGGGGCACTTTGAGTGCTATACTCCGAGCTGAAACATAAATATGAAACATTAAGGATGAACAAAACCTTCATTCATGTTTCTACGTATGTGAGGTAGTTAAAACAACTAGTTGTTATTTTTATTGTTTGTTTTTTCCACCTTGGTTTCTACCCTTTCGGATAGTATTACGTCTGTTTGTGACAAGCAAGTTGAATTTAGAGTAAATGTACGCGCATTTTCACTAAGGAGGAGTGGGAAACATCCACGTTGGTGACCGCATAATCTAAGGCGTCAATCTCACTGTATACTAGACTGCCAATGACGGGGAGATTGAGGTGCAAGTATCGGTCGGATGTACTGAGGTTTTTTCCAACATGGTTTTACACTCTCCTTCCTCTCAAATGCGGGTACACTTCCTATAAATATTACCTTCTCTATCCCTTAAACCATTATTGTAATTAGTACATAAAGCCCGAAAGGGTAGTAAGACGCGGTTCTAAAATAAAAATGGGAAACTGATGAGGATAAACCACATTCTGTAAGGCCGACTGGGGTTGGAGCCCTGATCTCCCCAACATCAGTAATCCAGAATATTACGAGTGTGACGCCTTATACTATGCAACCACTGCTGTTCTGCTAAAAATTAGTTCACGTTTATATTAACTGGTTGTTAAGACCCCTTGCTTCTTGGACCCCTTGTCTTCAGTGTTAAAACCAACCAATATGAGAACTCCTGGAAACTTGTTGTTGCGATGGCTAGCTTCCTATTGGGTAAAAGATAGCCAAATTATCACCAGATTTTCAAATAGAACGAAGGAAGTTTATAAACAAAGAAAGTTTTAGAACGTATTATATTGAATTTACTTCTGAAAACGCCTGGTCATCAACGTATGAAGTACTAAAAGGAAAATTTAAATACAGTTCTTTAAAAAAATATACTTCATCCACGACTTTTTGAATAAATGAGAGGGGCCCAAGACAGTATCATTACAACGTATGATGCTTGTATCCGATCAAGACTGACTGCACCAGTATTGTACGAGTATATTGTCTTTTCAAACCTTCACCTTTCTCTTCGACTAACCTAAATAAATATTATAATAAAATATAATTGGGGTTTTTTTGGTTCTCTCGCCATTGCTGCTGAAGTTTCTGAAACCTTACTCTCCATTCCTCATTCCCTATTACTTGTTTTAATGCCTATATAACCATATAAAGTAATGTAATTGTGAACGCTTTTGACCTAGAGCTCTATCAGTTAGTCCCGTGTATGTCTGTTTGTTAGGGCCCTTGTTTGTCAGTCTGTTTCTCTGTCTGTCTGTCTGTCTATCCTCTGTCTGTCCATCTATCCTCTGTTTGTCAGTTTGTCCCTCTGTCTGTCTATCCTCTGTTTGTCAGTTTCCATGTCGTCCGTACCTGGAGCTACAGCCGAAACGGTTTGATGGAATTAGTTCAAGGAGTTTTTTCTAAATTTTAGTTTTAACCTCCAAATTAAGGTTTTTTTTACTGATTTTTGAAAATTCTATTTTGTTAAAAATGTATAATTCGAAGATTTTTTTACATGATAAACAAGCCAATGTTTTTTTTTCTAATAAATATTTTTAAATGTAGTTGACTAAAAACTGACTTTTGAAAACTGTGTTCACAAACTAAAATTACTTTAATAGAAAGGATGTACAGTTATTGTGTCGTAGCATTTATTAACTTCCTGATCTACCTGAAACTCAAGTAAGTATTGTGTTAGTGGAATAAAGCAATGTTGAAATTTTAAAGGTAGGACTATTCTTAAATAGGAAGTTTTTAAAATGTTTAAACAACTTTTTTTTCAATATGTTAGTCTACTTGTATTTTAATTTAATCGAAAATCAGGGCACGATAGGCTACATTCAAACATTGGAAAATACAACAGTGGGACATTTTCCCTAAGAATTACAAAAATATGATCGGTGACCACAAAGTCTGGAAGGTATGAAGCTTGTTTGATTGATTGGCGGTAAAGAGAAGGGCAAGGTTCGACTCTATACTGAATATTTTTGGGATTGTACTCAAATGTGATTAATCAATGTTGGTTCCCTATTACCTCTACAAGATGATAAGGGCTATTTTTCCTCCCTCGCCCATAGACTCGGCTATTAAGACGCTAACCCATATTGGCGGGCACGCAGACTGAATGTCTAACTCATTTATTATGATTCGCCGGTTCTGGAAAGATCTGGATTTGATTCTCTGTTAGATTGTAATGTAATTGATTTGCCCCTAAAAGGTATGTGAAAGCATTGACAATAATATCGTCCTAATTTTATAAACATATCTTATTTCATTTAAATTATGTAGTATATTAAATGGCGCTTAAAGCACTTCTTCTTCTAAGAAGGCAAAAGCCACTGAACAGTGACGTCACGCACGTGACATTAGTCAAGTCAGGTTGACAATATATATATTTCAAATAATAACTTCCTCTTCTCGAAGGTTCGAAGAGAGATTTTAAAATGTAACTTGAGTCAGTTTCCGGCTCTCGAAGCTTCTAGTAAGACCGAGATGTTTTTGTCTTGTATTTTGTTTTTCTAAACTAAACCTTCTCGAAGCTTCCATGAGCAAGGGATATATACAAAGAATGGTGCAACGTAAAGGCAGTTGGTGTCCAGAACTGACAGAATTCACTTGGGGTCCAGCAACACCTGTCCGCGCTCATACAATAGGCCGCGTATATATTTCAACGACATGATCTATTTTCTCATTAAATAAACAGATTCAGAAATAAAAAACATGTCAAAATAATAAGTGTTTATTAATTATAATTCTTCAATTGGCGTCCATCGCGGCAGTAAAATATCAGAACAACATAATTGGCGCACAACGTAGGGACCCGTAATTCCAGAACGTTTCAAGATGTACTGAGATTTTTCCCCCTAAATTATTTACTACTCTCCAATAAAGGGGGTCTGGGGTTCAATCCCCAGTCCCGGTACAGATTTATCTGATTAACAAACCCTTCCTTCACCTCTGACAAGACATCTTGTGAATGTGTGGAATCCCAGGCCTCCACCGTGGTTCGGATCCCACGTTAAGCTGTAGGTACTCCATTTCATCTCACAATCACCCTACCATTACACATTAGAGTAAGTGCGTATAACCCGAACGGGTAGTAAGACGCGGTGATAATAATAATATAATAAAGAAAATTGAGATTAGCTTACCCTAAATATTCTGAAAATTGAAAAATGACTCATGTACAAGGGAATCGATCCCGGGACCTTTGTCTTAGTAAGCCAATGCTCTACCACTGAGCTATTCAGGAATCGTCCCGTGTGCAGGTTCATTCTTCACTCATATTTTAAGGTAGAGAGTCTATGATGGACGTGTGGAAATCTACGGCTTTATTCACGAGTTATCAGATAACGCAGCCATCTTCGACTCGGTAGTTGGCTTTTTACTGCAGCTTGTACAGTTATTATTATAATTGTACAGGATTGCATATTAAGATAGCTCAGTGGTAGAGTATTGGCGTACTAAACTGAAGGTTCCCGGGTTCGATTCCTGTGTTCAGGTGTCATTTTTCAATTTTCGGAATATGATATATAGATGGAGAATTCCTCTTTAAAAGCACAAATAATAGCTTCGGCTATTTGTTTTGTTTGTTTGTAAGCGTTTTATTTCATAATTGTAACACATATATCAGAATGAACAGTAATAAAAATATATGAAACATAAAGGACAGACAGTTAACACCAGCCCCGAAGGGCTCTCGAAAACGGACACGACATGGACATACAGTACAAAACTCAACAAGAAAAACAATGGCGCCCAGCGGGCTGAAGATTGCTATCCATAGGTTGGGGGTGGGAAAATAAGTATAAAAACCCACCCCGTAGCACATGTTGGGTCGCCAGGACCGTTAAAAAATACATACAGTACAAAGGAGAGAGAGGGAGCAGAAGCAGAAACAAAGGAGGGCGGCTATTTGATTCTTACCCTAAATACTTGCCTTCTCACCCCTAGCCAATTAGCATGATTAAAATTCAAATAACCCGGACGCTTAGTAATACGCGGTAGCAACGCCTCAACCATCGCGGTCTTCAGTACGCAGTTATAGCAGGTGCTCGTGAATATGTGCCAACAGTTTTCCGACGTATGTTTACAATAGAATAGATATACGGGAACCGAGGACAGCTCGTTATGTACCAGCGGGACTAATAAAATTGGGCAGGGCTATCTCCAAGTGCGAAGAGAGGTGATAGATACTCTTTTAAGATCAAGCCACCCGATGTCAACGGCTGTTGGGAACAGCCCAAAGGAAGCCCCTCTCATTTTCTCATCTTCTGGCCCAGGTGTTAGATGTTTGTGTGTTGGTCTTCAAAGCCGAGTCACCTGGTTCAATGGGACATTTTTGAAGAGAGTTGGACGTCTCCCACTTGTGATGTCGCAGTGAGTCTATACCTGCCACACATTATTAAAACTTATTAGATCTGGTAGTAATAGTTTTGAACCTGCTATAGGGCTTCATTGATTGTAAGAGTTAAAATGTATTTAGCACGTTACACAGATAGTAGGGGACAAAATAATAGTTAATACATCAAATTCACATACAAAACGCGCTGGTGTACCGTGGCCACAAACATCTACACCACCTAACCTCCACCACCTACAAAAGTACACACACTTACTCCGTTCTACTGGGATACCGGCACCTTGTTTACATCCTCCACTCACATCAACAAACATGACTGTCCACCGCTCAAGTTAAACACGAAGGAAGTCCTGGAGTGCGTCGCGATCCGGCCCTGTTTCACAGAGTGGCGAGTGATGTGCAGGCGCTAGGACTCAGAGAAAAGTGCTCTCTGTGCAATCACGTGTATCCTACCCCCTTCCCCCTCCCTCCCAAACGTTCGCTCTCTCGACGTTGTGCGCAGGCGTCGAGAAGAGCCCAACGCTATAATTTGTGGAAAATGACATCATTGGACTTTAAATACCTCCCTCCCATATTTTCCCCGCTGGGAAACTTTGAAAATAAGCTTGTGCTCAGCATGGAGGTAGCACTCTTTGATGCCGATAGGAATTAGAAGCTGTTTGCATTAGCATGTAAGTCGTCGTAGTTTTGGACAAATTTTATATATATATATAGTTGTATGGGAAACTAGGTAGATTAATCCGCCGATATAATGTAGGGCTTAAATCTTTATATTCTTTGGACGTATTGTTTATTTATTTTAATTTCCATTGGGCTTGTTTTGGAAACCACCGTAATGTGGTATTTAACTGTTTTGGATCCGAGTTCGGATGACCAATTCTGATTAATATATTATTTATTCTTACCTTTGATAGTTTTCTCACTTTGTTAGTTTTTGCCTTTAAATTTATTGTTATTGTGAGTCTAAGCCCATCTTGGGATGTTAGGTATCTTCAGTTAGATCCAGTAGGTAGTTTTGAAATGTTAGGAATATACTGTTATTATAGTGGATAGAATAGAATGTATTAGCTAGTTTTACGACGTAGCTACCCCGCTTCACGGATTAATATTTATAAATAATTTCGTATATGATCAATTACGAATATTGGAGTATTGTTATGAGCAAAACATTACTAGTTTATTTATTAAAGGATGTTTTATAATCATGATTTTTTCAGAAGTATACACTTTCAAGACGGACTTACCATTATTCTTGTATAGTTGTCTTTTGAAAGGCTTAGTGCTTAAAAGTAAGTGATAGGCTGTATTAATTCTTGCTTATAATATTCCATAATTTTCAATATAACTTGCTATGATAATATTGAAATTTAAAACATTGTTGAACGATGTATATATGTACTAATCTGGTAAATGCGACTTATTCGCTTTCTACGAACATTGTTTATAATTATTAAGAACTCGTATTGCTACTGTGCATGGTACTCAACTACGTAAAATTATATTGTAATTTCATATGAGACTTATCTATTCTTTGTTAATAAATAGGCCCAAAGGCCATTATAGATATAATGTTTCTCTTTTGCAATCAATTCTAGAAATCCCCTATTTCCCTGCTTGTTTATTCTCAAACTATATGTTTTCATATTTATCCAGATAGCTACGTCTGTATACTTGGGCTGGGCATTCAAGAGTAGGCCAATTAAAGGTCCATTATTTTATTTGTCTTGCAACGTCTCCTCTATAGAGGAGGGTTTACTGGAACCCAGTGAGAGCGAAACATTAATTATGTATGAATTAGGGATGATAATCAACCAAAGTGGAGATTTTAAGGGTATTTCTTCCCAAGCTAGCTCACTAAGGAAAGGTTTCTATACTGAGGAAAGGGTCCCAGATTTGACTTCCAGCATGGCAGAAACAGTATAAAGTTTCAAGGATCGAACTAGAAGTTTTATTTGATGAGGCAAAACCTCAAAGTGGTGCCCCCCACCCTATTTGACCAAGTGAATGTTCACTAAATTTTTTTGACCTGTGTATTAAAATATTGTGTGTTTTTTTATCTGTATTACCATCTATGTTCATTTTGATTTTTTTTTGTTGGAATTGTAAAATTAAAAACAAATTAATTTTTTTTAAATGAAGGTATTGCTTATGGCTTGTAAACAAAAAAATAATATATAATAGTGATACAAAATTAACAAAAATGATTGCAAAAATACTGTTAGTCTAAAACTTCATCTTGTGAGCTTTCTTAGCTGCAAATTACTTAATTACCTCATCGTACGATATTTATGATACCACTTTGTGCTCAATGTTAATTAAACTTAGGTTTGAGATATGTTCCTGTCTCATAGTGTTTGCAAGTAGGTTTTAATCAGTTTAAACTTTTTGAAACTCCGTTCATTTGATGTAAGTCCCTGGACGTGTAAAAAAAACAACCTTCAGGCCTGTTTAAATGTCTGGGCAGGCATATTCAAGTCCACATATGAAAATGAATTTTAGGAGAGCCTTAGGAGATACATTATTCAAATTATTGTCAAGATTAAGACCATGATGCTTAAAACTCTCTACTTTTAGTTCAAGCTTAGCTTTATAAAGATTTTTTGAATACGTCTCAGCAAGCTGAGCTTCCTTTGACCTAAGTTCACTTACAGATAGTGACTGGAACCTGGAATCATAAAGGAAACTAAATTTCTCATCTAGTTCTTCCATTGCTTAAAATCTCCTGCGTTCTGAAAGCCCCCTGTCTATTACTTCCAAAAGAAAGATCTTGAATTTTTTTTTCAACAGATATAAAAAATATTCTTCCTTTTTCTTATTCAAGCTTGTGTGAATTGAGGCTTTGTAAGAGTTCTTTTGTCGTTTCTTTGGCTTCATTGATTGCATAGTTTGCGCAAGTATTTTGAAATGATTCAAAACGTTTGATGATACAAATCAATGATTGTTATATTCTCTCTCTGAAGCACAAACAATGTAACTTAAAAAGAAAAGCGTAAAGACAAAGCCACTGTTTTTTTGGAGAGCGTTAGCTATGCTAGCGAGCACGCGCACCAGAAGCAGAGAAAGGGAAATGACCTTGTTTCTTATGCGTCATTTATTTTCTATCAAACAAAAAATCTAAAATGCTTTCTTCTCTCTGATTCCTGAAGATTCTTTCGCCACACAGCCCATTTGGCTCCCATATTACTGCATCAGCCAGGACATGCACCGTGGCTGCCCCCCCCCCCCCCCCCCC
>CABFVZ010003855.1:0-33632 GCA_902151445.1 Timema monikensis | reverse complement strand
CCCCCCCCCCTCCCCCATCACCATAGACCCGGCCTTGAAGGGCTAGCTGAGGGTGTTGTGTCTGTTATAATATTAGGTTAGTTTGTAAATCTTGTGTTCAAACATCCATTTGGTTCAAAAAGTGCACGTCAAATATCTTAAATATATATATTAGCACCGCATCTTTTTCTACTCTTTTGGGTCATACACATATGCGGCCTACTAGTAAAGATAATTTGTTAGAGATGATAAAAGAGGAATTAAAAAGAAGTGTACCCATATTCGCGTGGATGGAGAGTGGGGAACATTTAGGAAAAGCCACATTTATCACACCCAAAGGGGATTCTAACTCTGATCTTCCCATCAGCGGTGGTTCAATCTATTGTGAATGATGTTTTTGAGCAGTGTTTATTAAAATTTTGGGGGTGTAGGACCACTTAATGGAAGTTATGCGCATTGTATGACCACCGGGGTCCTGGAAGTTGGGCAAGGGGTGGAGGGAGTAGAAAATTAGACAGAAAATACATTATTTTTAAGCAATTCCATTTTAGAACCACATATAGAAGACTAAAATCAATTTATTAAACTAAGTGTAGAAAATAAAATATCGTATAATTACAATGAATTAGTAGGTAATAATTTTGTATCATCTTTAACACTCTAAACGTCATAGTTTTCAATGAATAATTTTTTCAGATTTGACATAAGGTTGGTTTAGACTTCCTTTTTTATGTGATTTGTGGCTACCGAGGAAAAAAAACCATATCTTAATATGGATATTTCATATTTAGTATTTTACATTTCAAATTTTTGTATTATATCTTATCAATATTCTTTGATTTATTATTATTATTATTATTATTATTACTAAACCTCCTCCGGACCACTTGATAGGCCACGGTGGACGACACTTTAAAAAACACGGCTTTCCTTGTGGCCACCGAGGCGGGTAATCCTATTTTTTCTTTTATAATCCAATAAAATTGATGATTTTTCAAATATTCTGTCTTTAAACCCCTCTATCAATCGTAATATTCTCCAATTGAATGTAGAATTATTATCTTTAAGTCTTTATTGATCACCAAATCAATTGAAGCCCAAAAAGTAATTTAGAGAATACATTTCTAAAATCAAAAGAGAAGCTAAATTTGTAGTTTTCTTGTTTTTAATTCACATTTATAAGCAAATCGTGTTTCTTTGACAGATAAAAGTTTCATATAGTTAAATTTCCACATCTTTATTTGATGTGATATAATATTTACATACATAGATATTCAAACAAACAGATTACTTCTTCCGTTAAAAGCGTTCATCATATCAGGCCCAACTCTTCTTCTGGCTCACGCGAGGTATGCAAGTTAAAGGGAAAAGAAAAGACCAAGATAGGCCAGAAATGTGTGCTGTACATTCGTATTTGGATGATTACTAGAAATTTTCCGTGGTGATGATGAGGGACAAAGCGACAAAGTTTCTAGTTAATAACAACAATATGTACCTATTATGACAGAATGAAGATTTGTGCACATTGTTTATCGCTGAATCCATTATAAAATTGTCAAAAAGTGCCTTTTCAATGCAGTTTTTATCAAAATAATATTTAATATTTCAACAATGTTCACTCTTAGGAACCCCTATTAACTCTTTATCTCCATTAATGTCTAATCAGGAATGATCCACGTGCAATAGTGTTTGTGTAAATGTATCTGACTGTATCACAAAGTTGATTGGCATGTGATGCACGCAGATTAAACTCCAAAGTAGCCAAGGAAATGATCTTATAAATAAAATCTTATGTACTGTATATTTATGAGTGTGAAGGTAATGTAACTTCCAGACCAAATAGCTGTGCAAAGGAATTTACGAATGGCTGAAGATATATATAAATATTTTTACCTATATTGAGACCCTAACGCCTTGGACCACGTAGTTGCTGGTGTGAGTTACTTTAGAATCCAGAAATCTGATTCTTTGAATTCTTATCATATACAACCTAGAATTGTGAGATTGATAATTTATTTATAATATACACTTTTGTTATTCTGACGCCTCCAACCGGTTGATCAATACTTCAGTTAACACACACACACAAACACAAAAAGGCATAAATTTGGCATAGACTTACGTGCCCAAGGAAAATGAATGGTGTGCTTTGTGGATTTATTATTATCTTTACCCTTACATATAGTTGAGTTTGATTCCTTAATCACGTGATTATATAATTATGTGGTTAGTTCCAAAACCAAAAACAGAGAATAGCATGTCACAGATATATATATTTTTAACTTATTCATATATTTCTAGCCCTACACCTGAGAGAGCGTGATTATTGTAACTGGCTCTCCAAAACCAAGAAAAATAGCAATTTGAAACTTGGAATATGCCTGCCTGCCCAAAGAAACCTACCCTCTGGATTATTTTTTTATACTAGTATATATACATTGCTCACCTCTGGGATTAGTATGTTCAAGTGTAGTGAAAGTACGTCTACTATTAATCTAATTAATTTATTCTGATTAACATACATTTCAATAGGTATTAACAATTACGTTTATAACTAACCATAAATTTCGGGGTTAGTGAATCTAAAAACTAAAACGTCCAAGAAATAAATTAATGTCATTCTAGCATTGTAACTTTTAAAAAACAAGCCAACTTTATTGGTATTTGAACCTAATACTTGAATAAACTGTTTCTCTACGAAGTTTCTTATTTTGGTAGCACAAAGAGCAACTGAAATTATTAAATAGTAAGGGGGCGAAACGCTATATCTTCTGCCGACAAGGCATGGAGTGTGGCCATAACCACTATTCGGAACTGTTTCCAGCCCACTGGGCTAGATACTGGATGTGCAACTTTTGATGTAGAGGATGAAATGTCACTCAAGGAACTGCTACAATTCATCAATGACAATTCTTTCGAAATTAAAAACCTTATCGGTGTTGATTATGAAGATTTCTTTTAGAACCACGTCTTACCACTCCTTCGGGTTATAAGCTTGTAATTGCGGTATTATGTTAGGGATAAGGAAGGTTTATAGAGGAAAAATACCCGCATTTGAGGGGAAGTGAGAGTGGAAAACTATTAAATAAAAACCACCTTCAGTACACCCAACAAGGATTCGAATCCCGATCTTCCCGTCAAAAGCAGTCCAGTATATTGCGAGAGTGACGCCATAGACCATTTGATATGGAAGCGAGTAAAATTATGAAGTTATAACAAATTAAATCTCACCAGATGACGTCACTGTTGAGGCTGTGAAAGGTGGGTCTAGCACGGAACTTGAATTTGACTACGGTGACGCCAGTGTTGTGGGATTTTAGAACTGTGCTAATGTTTATTGTATCACTCGGCTTCTGACAGGTTTTTCCTCCAGAACTAAACTAGCGGATTAATATTGACTACTGGCTTCTTGGCTAGAGTTGTGTAGTTTCTAGTCTGGTGGTTATGTTTGAGGCTGTTCCTTGTTTTGACGATAACCATGGCTCAATTTTACAACTCAATGAATCGAGTACGTCAAGATGAGTGCACCTGACGGATGGATCATAAAAGGAATTATGAGAAAGAGAATGAGAAATTTAAAAGGATATTGTAAATTTTATGATTTTAAAGGTGACTCCTGAATTGTCACGCGAACTTCTAATTAATCATTGGCGGCTCGTGTATCGCGTATGTGGGGACAGTGTATAAGAGCTGTTGTCGTGGAAAGATGATACATAAATTCAAACAATTGTATTCCTTTTAAGCAACAATCGTTCGATGTTTTATTTGTATTATTCAGGGGTAATTTATTATGTATGAAAGTTACATCCAACTGTTGTTTTGTGACTAATCTCCACATTGTCCTAGTGTTCTTAATATTTTACAGTATGTCTTTGTTAGCAAATAAAAAGAAGAAATCCTCGGTGGCTCCGCCGGTAGCTACAGTTCTACGTCATTATTAGTTCCGGTCAATGATTGAATGTACAGTAAAATGAGAAATCAAGTGTGGAGAAAAGGCAGACTATTGAGAAAGAAGGTACGTTGAAAATATTAATTCAAATTATATAGAGCACGCCTCTAATTTGAGGTTAAATTTCTATTTTAGTGAACATCAGATATTGTGAACCCAATGTCTGGGTCTATTAGTGGTTCATTATAAACGGAGTTGACTGGATATTGACTCATTAAGCCCCGTGACCACAGATGCGTGTAATTCCAAACCAAATAAAAATAAAAAGGGGTGCTTTTCAAGTATACGTAGTGAACCTCAAGGTATCCACATCAGGTATAGTAATATATATATATATGTTTAACCTTAGCTACATTAGAGTTGCTACTGGAATGTATATCTTTAATTTCAATTAACAAAACATTTTTAAATATAAATAGGGACATATTTAGAATGCGCATCTTATATTTATTATTATTATTATTATTTAGCACCGCGTCTTACTACTCGTTCGGGTTATACGCTTTAAGTACTAATTACGCTAATGGATTAGGAATTGGGAAGGTTGAATTAGAGGAAGTGAACCCACATTTGCGGAGAAGAAGAGTGGAAAAACATTTAGGAAAAGCCATCCCCGGTTCACCCGAACGAGGTTCGAACCTCGATCTCCCAGTCTTCAGCAGTCGAGCTCAACATGACTAGCGCAGTTAGCCAACTACACCACCGAGGCGGGTCGCACCTTATAATCATTTTGTTTGTTAGGATTTATTAAATTTTTGTAAAAATATATCATATATATACATAAAACACAGATCAACATAGAGTATAATACAATGAACAGCAGCCCCCCCAGAGCTATCGAGTGTTAGCACTACATGGAACATATATAATAACAGTAAAACATATATAGCTCTGACGGGTGACATTAGGTAAAGGGGCGGGAAAATAACGAAAAAACCAGCCCTATCGCACATACAGAGTCAACAGGGACCTTAAAAAAACATACATTAGTACAGAATAGGAGGAAGGGGAGAAACCATAGAAAAATAAAACCAGATATAGATTAACAAAAGTAAAAATAAAGTTTAGATGGCCCCAGTCGAGCAAGCCGCCGGGGTCGGATTCAGTAAATTATAGTACACCACCTACGTTGACATTTCCATACGTAGCCCTGGTGTGAAATGAAAATAAAGTTTCTCCAGTGGCACTGCAGTATCTATGGGGGGAACAATAATAAAAAAAATGGATGGACTATTCGAGGACGGGGAACACAAGAAGGACATAGTTGTTCAATTATGAGGGACTAGACAGGGAGACACCAGCCCCCAGTTCGAAGACCGGCTAGAACGTATTGCATTGCATTTATTAAGAGTACGGACACATATTACACAGATAGCAAGAGAATACAAAATACCTCGTTTCATCTCCACTCCAGAGTGAGGCGGGTGCGAGAACAGTCCAAGCCACTTGGTGGCATGGGCAGCACGGCTGTCCCTTATAATTTGAAATAATAAGTGAGATAGATAACTTAAGCGAGTGCAACAACAACGCAGTGCGCAACAACAACGACAACGGTGAACGCAACGAGAGTACACGTTTTAGTTCGAATCAGTGCCGTCAGTGCAGTGCAATGTCGTCAACGAGTTTATTTTGTGATACCTCAAGGGACGCGTCAAGAGGAGGGAACGGCCTCCGACGCGGATGTAGACGTTGAAGGAACGGACAATGAAGACATGGAGGACCAAGGCCAGGAAGGGGGTCCATCCAACATTGATCCAAAACTACCAATAGAAACCGATAAAACCTTTGAGCCAGTCTCTGGACTCAAGCGGAAGCTCAGCACTTGGCCGGGACAGGAAGTTCCGCAGTCGAAGGCTATAAAAGTGAATAATAAGTTTGCTAGCTTGTCTATCATACAGGATGAAACAGTGACCAGTCAAACGGGGCAACCAAGTGGAGGCATGGAGGAAAGTTCCACCCCGAGGCGTATAAAGACGCCTCCGGTGGTCGTAACTAGTGCGACGCAATACAACAATGTTATAAAGCTCCTAAACAGCGGCTTGCAAGACGATTACAAGGTGTACTGTATTGCACAGGGGATTAAGGTGGTCATGACCTCCTTTGGGGACTCTCTGCCCTGTTAAAGCTACTCAAACAAAACACGTTAGAACACTTTACGTATGTACTTCCCAAGGAAAATCCCTTCAAGGCTGTCATCAAGGGCCTTCACGCAAGTATACCCTGCTCAGACATAAAGGCGGAACTGGAGGACAGGGGACTCACTTCGACCGATGTGAGACAGCTATACTCGAAATTATCTCCACAATCAGCGACCCGATGTGAGACAGCTATACTCTGAATTATCTCCACAATCAGCGACACCGAGACCCCTACCGATATTTGTATGCACTTTGGCAAGGACAGAAGGGGTGAGTAAGGTCTTTAAGGTACCCGTCATCAATCATACTGTAGTCAAGATTGAAGAGTATCGTGCTTCACAGAGTACAATTCTACAGTGCCATCGCTGCCAACATTTTGGACACTAAGAACTACTGTGCCCAAAAACCACGCTGCATCAAGTGTCTAGGAGAGCACCTGACGGTAGAGTGCCAGAAAAAAGAACGCTAGCACAATGCGTGAACTGTAAGGGACAGCACGCAGCAAATTACCACAACTGCCCTATTTATCTACGAGAGCTGCAGAAGAAAAACCAGGAGACAGAAAAGAAAAAAGAGGGGGAAAGTAAAGTGGCTAACCCTTCTTCCCGCGTGGCTAAGAATTGCAAACCCGCAACTGGCCAGAAATCTTCTGCTAGCCAACCAACATCAGCAGGAAATATGGGATTGAATCAACCATCTTAAAGTGGAGTCGTCAATAAACTGGCCAAGAAGGACAAACAAGAAGACCGTTCACGGAAAAATCCTCGGACTTGAGGGACCTTCTGCAAATTCTCAAGGAAATCAATGTGGTGGGCTTACTGTAACTCCTTAGGAAGTACCTTGTGCGGATGAAGAATGCTCCTGACAAGACAACAAAAGTGATGCTTCTTCTGGATACTGCAACTGAATTCTTCTGCGATGGCAACTGATCAGGGAAGAGGTGTAGTAGAGTCATTGAACATACTGTTCTGGAACGCTAATGGCATAGTGGACTATGAACACGAGTTTCGACAACTACTGGGGACGTATGGAGTCGACGTAGCACTTATCTGTGAGACCCACCTATCGGAACAGAAGAACCCTTAAACGAACTTGACTCTGACCACCTCCCGGTCATTGGAAGGATAGCCCTGAAGACAAACCCAAGATTATCGTACCTTAGGAGGAAGATCCCCAGGAGTGACTGGGACGAGTATCGGCGGGTATTGACGGACGCAGTACCGTTGAACATGGAGGTAAACTCCCCGGAAGAAGTGGACAGTTCCATCACACTTCTGACAGCCACATTACTTTAGGCATACCGAGAGACAACTGTATTCGAGACGCCACCGGTTTTGTTGAAGAGGGACGACCCGGAGCTGAGTTACTTGATAACCCTGAAGAGGGAAGTGTGCAGGGAATGGCAGCAGCACCGGGATCCGAGGCATCGTGCAGAGTACAGTAGGCTAAGAGTCCTTGTACGTAGAAAGGTTAAATCTCTGAAGATCACTAACTGGAATGAGTATGTAGCGAACACTTTTGCTGGGGATGCCAACGTGTGGAAGGTGACGAGACAGCTCAAAGGTACGAAAGGAAAGGTAGGGACCACGGTATCCACGGAAGGAGTGGGTTGAAATTCCGGGGCAAGGCCAATGCAAAGGCCATTGTGGAATCTCTTGAAGAGCAGTTCAAGGCTAACTCAGAGCCCCAAGATGAAGAGTTTACCAGGACAGTAAATAGAGTGGTTGGGGTATACGTAGCATATCCTGTTATAGAGCTACCGCCCCCTATCACCAGAAATGAAGTCACCCACCAGGTGGAAAAACTGAAGCTACGGAAAGCGGCAAGTCACGACAGGGTCTCGAACGAGATGATCGACACGTTCCGGAATGTGTAATCCAGCTCTTAACAAGAATGTTTTCAGCGGAATTACTGGCATGTTACGTCCTGGAGGCGTGGAAGGTTGCCGAAGTCGTTTCATTGCCCAAACCAGGAAAGGACTGCCAATTCCCGCAGAACAGGTGGCCCATTAGTCTGCTTAGCAACGTAGGAAAACTATTTGAGAAAATCATTATTTAGCGATTGAAAGCCTTCGGCAGAGATATAGAACTATCCCCGACATCCAATTCGGATTTCGGAACCGTCATTCAACGGTACATCCAGTCCTGAGCCTAGTGGAGGACACGACACATAGCTTTAATCAAGGGGAAATCACGCTAGCTCTACTCATGGATGTAGAGAAGGCGTTTGATAAGGTCTGGCACGCCAGCCTTATTTACAAATTGATCCAATCCAATTTCCCAAGGGTTTATTTATGTACATATAATCAAGATCTTCCTAACTGGACGACACTTTCAAGTCAAGATGGAAGGTAAAAGGTCGCCTATTCATAGTATCAGGGTGGGGGTGCCGCAGGGGTTGGCACTCTCACCGTTCCTAAACACTGTGTATGTTGCTGACATCCCCACGGACCCGATGATCAAGACTCGGCTCTTCGCAGATGATACTCTGTTCTACATTGCCAACAGGAACGTGAAGTACGCTCATCTTCGCCTGCAGTGGTACCTGGAAGAGTTTAGCAGTTGGTTGGAAAAATGGAGGATAAAGGTCAACGCAGAGAAATCGACAGCCATGATAGTTACGAGGAGGAGACCCCAAGCCCCGGCCCAGCTTGTAGTGTTGAAGGAGGCTATCCCTTATAAAAAGTCAATGAATTACCTCGGGGTGATGTTAGATTCCAGACTCACGTGGAAGGAGCATGTAGTTTACTCAAGGAAACAGGCAATGGGGGCCTTCACTGCAAATTACGGCCTGTTCAAGAGCCCAGTGCTGGAAAACAACATCAAGCTGCTGCTGTACAAAAGCTTAGTACATACTATTCTGGTATACGGATGCGATGCGTGGGGGTATACTTCCGATTCAGTGCTATATACTCTACAAGTAGTGCAAAACAAGGTACTTAGGTGTATCTTAGGTGTGAACACCCTAACTAACAATGCGTACATACACGCTACCACTGGTTGTGCGACTCTACAAGAAATCTTCCGGCAGTGAGGCGGCAAATTCTACAAACAAGCCTGTGAGGTAGAAGACAACGCCATAGTTAGAAGTCTCGGCCAATATGACCCCCGAGAGCCAAGGAAATACAAGAAGGCCCGGGTAGTATGAGCAAAAACACCTGCACACCTTCCCAGTCAACTCTTTCTTACTAACCATTCCTGTTTCTCAGTATTGCCAAATCCTTGGGTTCTCATCCTCCACACTTCCCCATATGATTACATAATTTTTCTTCACACCTTCACTTTCATCAAAGACATGCTCGCTTAGTGTCTAATTTAATTTATGTATTTCTTTCAGCTCGTCTAGATCTTACTTACACACTACACCAACTCACTTCGGGCATAACTGCGCTTGTGTTTCTATCACAGTGTACGATGGCTCGAATTAGCAACTCCACATAAACACTGTCGCTCCCAACATACAAACCTTCACCCTCCAACTCCATTTTCCCTTCCCAACCAATATACACTTTTAGAAATAGAGGTTATGATCTGTGACTACAGATTGGTACTTTAGGCATAAACAAACCGCCTACCCCCTCTGAAAGTCGCTTCTGACATTCAGAGCGAGTAGTTCAAGGCAAGCAAGGGTGCGCGAGCACATAGATAACTTTAAATAATATGTGAAATTGTAATGTTATGGTAATAAAAATGAAAACGGAACGAAAATAGAATATACTGTCTGTAGCCAGAACGGACCAACCCACACCGGTTGTTTGTTTGGCGGGATTGGGGACAAGTACATGACGTCACAGCACACACACGCATTCAGGCTGTCCGTTTGGGCTTAGCGCCAGCCGGGAAATCTCGCGACACCTCCTGAGTCAGCCATACCTGGCAGGGGGGGTCCACGACGCCGTCGCTGATGCGTCTGTGAACAAGAACTGGGACGTCGTAATCGCCGATGCCATATACGATTGCATTAGAACTATCCTGGATAATTTTTAACGTACATGGGTAGCCCGAAACATTATACATTGTGAATACCTATTCGGCTGGGTAAAGAGCCAAGAAACACTGACAGTGGTTACTTAGTAGGTTTTAATCAACTTTCTTTGCCTAACCTTAGTTTGTGTTACTACACATATTGTGAGCCTGAAGTACTAAACTGCATGATTGCTGTGTGGAAGAATGCCAAACAAAGGACCATGATAATCTTTAGCTTTGTATAGGTAGTTACTCAGGCAAACTAGAGAATATGCGCATAAGCCTTTATTTTTAATTATATATAAAAAGTCATATTCCTTAGACTGAATGAACACTGCATGGGTGACTACAAAACCAATAGGCATAAACAACTGAAACTTTCCATACGTACTTAGTGAAAACTGGGTGTGCAAAATAGGAACATTTTATCTTATTTCTACTTTACAAGCCTGAAGAACTTGATTATATGACTCGGATACTATTGAAAGGAGAAATTTCAACTTTCAATACACAGGGAAATATAAAAGGCCACAAACTTTATCCGGGTAGAACTAAGATTTGCAGCTAGTAGCATAATTATATATATTTAAAAAATTCGTTATGTTCTTATTCAGTTATTTATTTCAAAAATTGCGCGGATGTAAAAAAACAACTTTTTAAATTGGTCATTAACTTCGTGGCCGACCGCAGATACCTTTAGTGAGTATCTCAAAGAGCTAGAACCAGCTGTGGCCGTGGTTGACTCGTCAGTAAACACCGGTAAAATACCCTCGCTTTGAGGGCTTGGGGTTGACCTTATTAAAATAGCTGCTGTGCGGAAGAGAGCTTTTGGTTGTACATTATTTTCGCGACCCTTTCTAGCGTCACGTCGGGCCGGAGGTTAAACGCAGGTAAAAGGACGCTAGGAAGAAAGAGAAAACAGAGAG
The DNA here is from genome assembly GCA_902151445.1 of Timema monikensis. Lineage (NCBI taxonomy): Eukaryota > Metazoa > Arthropoda > Insecta > Phasmatodea > Timematidae > Timema > Timema monikensis. The sequence continues at coordinate 22,675 of CABFVZ010003855.1, read as the reverse complement.
GAAGCAAACAGTAACCCTATGGGGCACTTAACCAGGGTTCCGCAAGCCCATGTCCGGGGTTCCGCAAGAATTTGCAAAAACTTGCGAAAAAAGACTTGGCACCTTTTTTATTAAAATCAATAAACAAATTAAAATTTTAAGGTTTCAACGTGACATATTAATAAAACAAATAACCATTTTGAAAGTTTAGATATTTGCTTGATAGTTATTTGAGAAATGAAAGAGATTTAGGGTGCATTTTCTTAAAGACGGCTGACGTGTGTGGCCCACACTCACGTCAATTGTCTGTAATCATTTCTCTTTGATAGTAATATGTGTTCATCTCAATAAGTGAAATCAATGACATGTTATTTTATTTGTTGCTTAGTGACACTAAATATTTTGTTAATGTGATAGTGTTTAATTAACTATTTTAAAGCTTTATAACTACTACTACTACTTGCTGTAGGCAAGATGTATGCAAACTGACGTCTTCTTATTTAGAGTCTCTGGGCTTATCATGGGATCGTTGTATTGGAATATGCACAGATGGCGCCCCCTAAATGATTGGCTCAATAAAAGGATTTGTTAGTCTTATAAAAGAAAATAATCCAGACATTATAACGACCCATTGCTTTCTTCATAGAGAAGTTCTGGTTTCTAAAACGATTATAGAAGATTTTAAACATGTTCTTGATAAAGTTGTTAACATAGCTAACTTTATTAAGCAGCATCCTATGCAGTCCCGCATACTTACAAAAATTGGTGAAAACATGGGTAAAGACTATGTCACGTGACTCTTCTTCTACACACCGAAGTTAAATGGCTTTCAAGGGGAAAAGTGTTGACACAAATATTCGAACTACAAGAACAGCTCCAGATTTTCTTCAGAGAAAATAATGAAAGTTATTTTTCCAACTATCTTGAGGACAAATCGTTGCGCCTGAAACTAGCATACCTAACAGATATTTATGAACAACTAAATAAGTTGAACAACAACATGCAATGTCCCAAGGAAAATATTTTGACGTGTACAAACAAATTTGTAGCATTCGAAAATAAAATTGGTGTTTGGAAAAAACAACTATCTAAGGGTACATTTGAAATGTTACCCCTATTTTCTCATCTTCAGAGCATTACAACTGACAACCACCATGAAACCATCATGCCCCTGATTTACGGAAATATGGAAACTTTGGCTGAAAATCTGAGTATGATTGGGTCAGGAACCCTTTCACAGATTCTTCAAGCAGTTCAGAAAATTTACTCAGCCTGCAGGAAGAATAAAGATTGACTGAACTGAAGTATGACCGCACACTAAAACTTAAATTTAATGAAATTCATTAGATATGTTTTGGATATCAGTGCAAACAGAGTTTCTTGCCATCTCCCAGAAAGCTATAAACATATTGGTACAATTCTCAACATCGTACCTGTGTGAGCAAACATTTTCGTGTTTAATGAATTTAAAAACCAAACAGAGGAATATACTGTTGTCTGTGGAAGAAGAACTTTGTGTGTGCCTATCAAAGATACGACCACGAATTAAATTGTTGGGTTCAAAAAAAGCAAGCCCAAGTTTCACATTAAATTAAGTGACAGAAGGAATCATTGTTATTCTATCAGTTGTGTATGAATTATAATAAAAAAAATGTAACTTATTTTTTCGTTAACGAGTTTATAAAAAAACATTATAATAACACAAAACTATCGCAAAATACATACACCAAGTTTGTTTATAACTAGTAAGCCAGATGTAAACTGAAATAATTTGTAATTTTTTTTATTAACAGTAATATTAGTAGGCTAAGTATTAATAGGCAGTAAATACTCATATCATGTTTTATTCAAAAGTATGCTTTAATTATTATTTACTACTAATTCATTTTTGTTCATGTCTTTATTTAATTTAACCCTGTCAAATATATTATATGTCGGCCAGGAATGGGTTCCTTGAGATTTTTCGAAATATTCCAAGAGCTCCTCCAAACAAAATGATGTTAGGAATCACCGCTCTAGGGAGTAGTTCTTGGAAACAAATTCAGTAAAACTTATATGTTATGTTTTAATAAAAACGTCAATGCTTTGTTCATATATCATCAACATCATCATCATACACAGCTTACTGCCTCTCGCAGGGTCTGTTTCCAACACAAGCGCCTCTATTTCCTCATGTCCTGTCACCATTTATCTTCCTCCACAGCTGCCCAATCCACTCCTCTCCACACACCCTTTATCCACCTTCCCTGGGTCTTCCTCTTGGTCTCCTGTCTACCCCCTCCATCCTGCAGGGGTTCCTCCTTCACTCTCTCTCTCTCCCTCACCCTGTCCATCCTTGTCACTCACATGCCTGTATCCTGTATATATATATATATACATTGAGCTCTCGACTATCCGGCCTAATGAGGTGATTGGCCAGACCAGAATAGCCAAAAAGCCGGATAAGCCGATCTTGAGGGTGAATAATTTTTTGTGTATTCAACGCTCACAACCCGATACGCAAAATACACCTAGCTTCGGGATCTCCAAGTAGGCAACGTTGATAAACTCGTCCAGGCTACCGACTGAGCTAAGAATACCTGGTTCGAGTCCAAATACGATCAAAATATTAGTGTAATTGAGGCTTCCTCTTTCACAGAGGAATTAAAGTTCGGAGTACTGGTTATTGTGTCTGTTCTAAAAACAATTTTTCACCTCGTTTTACCACATGTTCAAACTATCCACATTTATATATACTTAGCTACGCGTTTTACTACCCGTTCGGGTTATACGCTTTAAATACTAATTACTCTAATGGATTAGGAATTGGGAAGGTTGAATTAGAGGAAGTGAACCCGCATTTGTGTGGAGGGAGAGTGGAAAACCATTTAGGAAAAACCATCCCCAGTTCACCAGACCGAGATTCGAACCTTGATCTCCCCGTCCTCAGCAGTCGGGCTCAACACGACAAGCGCGTTAGCCAACTACGCCAACGAGGTGGGTTATCCACATTTAATTGAGATAATGAGGTAATGGTGATCAAGGTAGAATTTAGAAAAATTTCTAGTAGAGAGAGAAGGGTAAGTACTTTAGAGAAAACGCCCTTACAACATCCTGTCAGAAATCGAGCCACAAGATCCTCGTCGTCAAATAATCGGACTACACGACCTTGACATTTAGTCTGAGTGTCCACTGATGCAGTTTTAGAGTTCAAGTCGTGTGTTTGTATAATCATTTCAGAAACTGCACATTAGATACCTCATATTCTACTACTTCAAGGAGCGCGCGTCAGGTCAAAACCACAAGACAATGGCAAGCTTAGATATTGTATTTAAAGAAAATAACTAGCGCAGATAGAAAATACTATACTTCAAGACAATAAATACAACACATACTATCCGAGTCAATTACTATTAAAACCACGTGTTTTGTATTTTCATTATTTCTTTTTGTATGTTTTGGTTTCATCTTTTAGGAAGTTGCGTTACACGTTTCACACTCCCTCCTGATGAGTTCCGACAGAATGAAACCTAGGTCGGGGGGTTGAGCAGTAACGATTGATTTTCTTGAAGAGGCAGCCATTACCTCTTTTCCCAGTGGCAGCATTGTAAAGCGTGAACTGTGTTATTCTTTTCATTGTAAAAGCCATATTGTGTTCATTCCTTTTATATGTTTCTATCCACCTTTTCTGTACCTTTTTCCAGATGTAATACTTGAGTGAGTAATTTATTATTCAGAACTTGACAGTACTGCGCGACCAAACTAGTTCTTGAATCGACATAATATAAATAATTTGTGTGTGTGTGTGTGTGTGTGTGAAAATGATGACATACTCTACCTAAAGGTAAGCTATCTATTTTGAAAATTGAAAATTACAAATAGTTAGGTAAAAAAATTGATATATAAAAAACTGTGCAATTACTATAGACCCACGCTTAAAAGTATATTTAATTGATAAGCTTTCCAGAAAATATAAAAAACGTATTAAAAATTTCACATTTCTATGATAAGTTGATAAAAACTGTTTCTATATTTTTTTTATTATTATAAAAAGATTTGTAAGAATAGGGGTGGGGGGGGGGGTTATAAAACTGTTTTCCAGTCGATTGCTAGTACCATACAAAGGTGCCTGCACAACTACTCTTCAGTAGCTTGTCAGAATATTGTTAAGGTCGATGCACAATGATGATCAGTAGTTAGATAAACCTACTTTATTTTTATTTCAAGTACTGGCACTAGAAAGAACGATTTAAAAAATGAACTTACCTAATACAATAATTGAAATATTTAAATAGCTATTTACATATTTAAGTCAGAATATTTGAGTTGATTTCATGGTTATCAATTTAGGTTTCTTTTAATTTCCCATTTCTACGTAGATTGTGCTTATTTTAAAATATTTAAAAAATAAACACTCAAATTTAACACTTGGCATTTGTTTAATTAACTTTTACCCAACTCCACGTGCCACTTTTGACAGGACAATTTTGTGCGATCACGCATGAAATGGTACAATTTGCAACAAATTTGAAATGGGTTTCACAATTCCGCGCTATTTGCGACGATTTGTGTTTAATAATATTACATTGTTGGCCAGAGCTCCTCACGTGAACTTAATTCAACCCTAATGCGTGTCAATCACATAATTGCCTTTTACGTTAGCCACAGAAATCTGTGCAATGTTGTTGACTTAATCGATCAATGGCGAATACAGTGAAAACATCAAAAGGAAAGCCGTTGTTCTGATTTACATCAATCATTCAGATAAAAATTAGTAGCAACGAACAAACACCAGTCATCAAATTTTCGATTAGTACTTTTTAGGATAAATAATAAATAGATCGTGAGAAATTATCTTCGATTATGAAAACAAATTTACCATCCTTCAAATTAGTTAGGGTAAAAGTTGATTTAAGGGCATTAACGTCCAGAGGAACTAGAGTAGGGGCAAATGTGGGAGTGTGTCCCGAACCCCCATTTCTCGAGGGTCCTCAAACAATTATGTTAAAAAAACAGCAAACCTTATTACAATATCAACAAACGGGCTTGGAGTTCCCTTATTTTCTTACCATCTCTTTTAACTCGTTTTCCTTAAAGGTGTAACTTTAACATGATTAGTTACACTATGGTTCAGATTATAAGCTTGGGCCATAGTGTAATCAGCCAAGGTAGGACTGCTACCTTTCAAAGTTAATAGAGAGACCACATAGAAAAAAAATTATGTTAATCAGAATTAATAAAGTTCATAAACTAAATTAATTATTTGGTGTGAAGCCCACTTCAGTGGCCAAATGGTCTAAGGCGTCACATTCTTGTTAGACTGGTCTGCTGATGACGGGGAAATCGGGGCTCAAATCTTTGTTGGGTCTATTGAGTAATTATATATATTCGTGTAAAATGAACAAGTAGTAAGAGGTGGTGATTAAAATAGTAAAAAAAAATATGTTTGAATGGGAGTTCCCAAAATTCCATTGTGCCAGACCCTTTGAATATTCTTGGGAAACCTGTTTCAAGACTTTTAAAACTTCTTTGGTTGAATCTAATATTATGTATTTGACATTCTTATTTCAATATTGTTGATGACTAGTAAATATTTTTATTTTAGCGCCACGTCTTACTAGCCACTTTGTTTGGAGGATAAGGGAAAAAAAATCAGTAAAAAATACCTTCAGTACATCCGATCGGGATTTGAACACTGAGTCTCCGTCATTGGCAGTCCAGTCTATTGCGCGAGTTGTGTGAATTTACTTACAAATAAAAAATAAAATAGATGGTACGGAACTATGCACGGAATTTCTCACTCCATTGTTTAAAAATTGAGATATTTATTCAAAACTCGTAATATATGTGAAATGAAATAATATACACTATCAAACCTGAGCAAAAATTGCCTTATACTTACGTTAAACATTTTTTGACTCATGTATTTAAATTTTATAATTTTTTAAAAAAGAATTAACGTCCTTACTAGTATATTTGGACAGAAAAAATATCGATATTGGATCCACACGGGTCAATACTTCGTATTAAAATTTCAACTTCCGATTAAAATTTTCAACATTTTATTAGGGATTAAACATCTTATGTTTATCACATTTTTATTAAATTCCTCATTTATATTATTATTATTATTACTATTAGCACCGCGTCTTACTATCCGTTCGGGTTATACGCACTTACGCTAATGTGTAATTGTAGTGTGCTTGTGAGATGAAATTGAGGACCTACAGTTTAACGTGGAATCCGAACCACTGTAGAAGCCTGGCATTCCACACAATCACAAGTTGTGATTAATACACGTCTTGTCAGAGGTGAAGGAAGGGTTTGGCAATCAGATTAATTTGTGCCGGGACCGAGGATTGAACCCCGGATCCCCAGCACAGAAGTCCAACACATTACCTCTAAACCGCCAGGTAACAAGGATTATCTGCAGTTTCAGTTCATAAAAAGAGCCTTATAGGAAATACAAACTTTATTATGCAGTCAACAATAAAAACATTTCACTATATTATCGGTGTTATTGTGTAAGCAACTAGAATTGAAGTACCCCGCTTTGCCAAGGAGAAATATTTTAAGGAAAAAACGGTTAAAAAGGTGTAAAAAGTGTGACAAGGGTAAATGTAAATCAATAAAAGATTAAAATTCCAGCTTCCAGTTGCATAAGTCCGTACACAAGAGCTACCCACTTTTAAAATTTTCAGCCCTCTGTGTGATGTAAATATCGCGCAAACTCTTCATTTTATTAATATAGATAATATCTATCAAACGTGTCAGCTGCGGATTGCATGACTTGACGTATGAATAGGTGAACGTGGATTTAGTAGCGTTTATGACTATCAAATAAGGAAGGTTCTCCTGTAAAAAAAAAAAAATTGGACTTTTCTGGTTTTCCGATGATGGGGAGGTGGTGGTTTGAGCCTTGTCCAAGTGTACTGAAGGTATGTTTCCTAAATTGTTTCTCATTTTCCTCCACGAACATGCAGGTATATTTCCCCCTGATTATACCTTCCTCATTTACAACTCATGTATACGATTAAAGGCGTATGGACTGGTTGGGTAGTAAGACAAAGATAAAATACATATATACCTAAATAAACATGTTGTGTTCAAGCGATTATCTTATGAACATAAACTGGAGTAGAAGAAAATATAAGGGACTTCAAGCGGACACTAAAGGCGGCACAGCCCCTTTCCTTTTTACAAATGATCACTATAGTTCCTCCAATCTTTTCCCACTCTTTTATTTAAGATTATATAATTACCGAAATAATGGTTTTTATATATTATGCGGAGGGACCAAAAAAATTGCACATACCTATTGTAATGATATTGTTTTGGACCCTATCATATATTTGAAAAAGTCATGGATGAAGTGTATTTGTCTTTAAAGAACTGTAGGTAAAGTTTCCTTTTGATACTTAATCCATGGAGAATCACGAGCTTTTATACATAATTTCAATATATTGCACTTAAAAAAAATTCTTTAAAAGATCAACTCCGTTGTATTAGAAAAATTATATGACGCTAGCTCCCTCTACCCAATAGGAAGCTAGCCTTCACAACATCTGTCGCCAGGACTCTTTCTATTAGTTGATTTTGGCACTGGTGACAAGGGGTCCAAGAGGCAAGGGGTAGGTCATACATAAGCAGCTTGTGCCTATAAATCCACAGTTAGATTCAACACGCGGCTCGTTAAAACAGTGCCAGTAATAATTAAAGTAATAATAACATAAATATATACAGTGCCAGTAATATATTAATAAGTATTAACATAAATCTACACAGCACACAGTACTCAGACCGCGGAATCTGTAATATCACACAAAAAATCCGTAATTTAACAAGATCTGTATCATTTTATATCATATCTTCAGTACCGAAGGTGTAATCATTTAAATAAATGGTGTGCAACATTAAAAGTCTTACTCATTTCATAATTATAAGTATCAAATATATTCAGATCACATAACCGTGTGATAACTGCGTAGTAAGGCATGTACGCGTCATCATCATAAAATCCAGATATTATAAATAGTGTCCAATCACGGGGCATCATAAGTACATAAATTCTATATCATAATACTATTTCAAATGTAAATTCAGCTATTACATATGTATATATTAGGTCTATATATAAAATGATTGACCAATAAGAATTCAGCTAATTTTAAACACACCTTCGGTGTGTGAGTCCAGGTGTTTGACGCTGTACAACGTTGCCAGTAATAAGCCTGGAAAAGGTGTAAAAGGAATCGGTCCATACAGGGTGGGGCCGAAGCAACTAGAGGCTTTGTTTTTGAAAATTAACACTTTAATTGAAAAGAAAATATTCACTATCTGAATAAAAGTAAAATACATACTACACTTTTTCACTTTTTGAAGATAATGTCAGTCAGGTGAGTTCCACTAAATATCAGACAAACCTAAACACGTTTTCCATCACTTTCCTCAGCATGGATCGTATCATTGTTTCCAACATACCTTGTATTTAATCGAATAGGTTTTAGTCACAAACAACATCTCATGAATACATTTTAAACTATGGCAAATAAAACCTATCATTACTAGCACGTAGCCTTTCCTAATTTATCAATGTAAAGGCAATATTTAGAAAATATCATTATGATGATGATACAGGGCCCGGATTTTGATGAATTAAATTAATAAAAAAGACATAAAAACTAATAATTTTGAAAAATTACCTCAAACTTTCTAAATATTACCTAAAAATATTAATATAAGCTCGTAATAAATACACATGACCAAATCAAACACGCACTTTACACATTTGAAGTGCAATGAAAAACCTTTTAACTAAACTCTCGTATTCTGCTGAATATAATATTGAATTACAAATATCTACTTCAGAAGTAATAGCTACACCCTCTCAACATAACCCTCTCCAGTTTAGCTGCAGTCTCACCAGGAATGTGTACGTATTCTACAAGCAAAGAGGATACAAAGTTCATTGCTTAAATTATCTTCTTATTCTGACAATTGTGCGAAGAAAAAAAAATGTTTGCATATTAATGCATTTATAAAATATCGCTAGTCTTATAAAATATTCATACTAAATATGAATGGTTAAAATTGACTCATAGATGCCCAAAAAATTACTCAAACCAAGAAAATAACCTTAAATTACAAAATAACCAAAATATACATTTATACATCAAAGTGATCACGAACAAGGTTTATGTATTGTAACTATTAGCATTGTATGTGACGAGCAAATAAAAAGACATGCCATCAATATCCGAGCCCTGAATTAATGAACACAAGTTATTGCTTTGACGTAAACTATATTTAGAAAATAAATTGGACGGGAACGATAACCACAAGGACTTGTGATAGCAAACAAAATATCTTGGAAAAGATTCATGGTAGTGTTAGAATGTAAACAATATCGTCAAAATATGTTATTTAATAAATCTTTGGAGCGTAGCATACTACCCCCGTCGGTGTTCGCAAGGTTAAACGTTGGAGAGGACGCGGGCTGTCAGGTTAATCTAGTTTTTGGCCAAAATAAATAAACTACTGCTTCAGAATATTCATTTAGTTTAATTTTATACACATGGTTATATCAATAGTTTATATATATATATTACACGTTTATTGCGTTAAGCGAAAATGATTTTTTTCTCTCAATACAAAATATTTATGTCCAAGTGACACTATTATCATGACCAATATTCAATAACTGTCGATATTGCTATCCGTAGAAAATTAAATTCTACTGGAGAATATTTTATTTACTTTGGACAAATAAAGTTGTTTAGGCATAAAAACGGCATGGATACTGAACTCAGCTTAAGTTAAGATTGCTGTTTATGAGAAGTTTGGGATTCAAATTCCAGTCGGGTGTACTGTGGGTGGTTTTTCCTAAATATTTTCTCACCCTCCCTCCACGCAAATGTGCATATAGTTTTTCAAAATTCTTCCTTTCATATTCCTAATCCATTATTTAATTAAATCCGAATAATCTGTGAGGGTAGTCAGATGCATTGAAGAAAATAGTAGTGTATTGTATCCATATATATATCCCTGCGTCCTACTACCTGATCAAGTTATAAGCATTCATTATAATTACTCTAATAAGGTATGGATCAGGAAGGAATATTTTAGAGGTAATCTTCCTGCATGTACTTGGAAAGATAGTGGGAAACCATTTAAGAGAAACCACTCTCAGTAGACCCAACCAGAATTTGAACCCCGATCTTCCCATATTCAGCAGGCCAGTCTAACATGAGAGTAACGCCTTAGACCAGGGATGTCCAAGATGTGGTCTGCGGGAAGCATGCAGCCTGCCAAACGAAATTTCGTCTCAAAGCTCGAGCTCAAACCTAGCTTCCCAGTCACAGCTTCAAGTGCATTTCATTGCTTCAACGCTAGATGTGTCGTTTCAATACTCTTGTTCAGCATTGAAAACAACCGTCCCCGTGGTGTAGTGGTCAGTGCACCTGGCTGCGAGCCTGTGCATCCCGAGATTGATTCCCGGCTGGTACCATGGGCGTTTTTCCCCGATAAGGGAATAACCCAGTGGTCATCAAGGTCTGGTTATTTAGGCTTAGGTTAGGTTTATGTGTTCCCACTGGTCTAACACCCTCATATTCACTATCACCATAATCTCATCTCATCGGGACATGGAAAGGATGTACGATCAGTACATTCAGTCGTTCTCTGGGCACAGTACATTAGTACTGGTTACAAATGTTGTAGTCCAGACCTGCTTCACACCCCTGCTTTAATACTGGCCGCATCAAAATGAAAAAGTTTTTTTTTTAATTATTACTAAGAGAGTGTGCTCAGTGCTCCGAGTGCTTAGTTCTCAGGAGCACATGTCTTTGCGAAAGAAATCTTTCAACGACGAAAATCATGAAATCCAAATAATGATAAATAACTTTCACATTGACTGCTATTGGCAGCTACAAACATCGATATTGATACAGCTACTTTAGTAAATTAAAACAAATAAACGCAGAGCTCATATTAAAATTAAATTATAATTGTAAATTTCAAACAATTGTTTCTTGTCAAATGTTTCAATAAGAACTTTTATAAGCAGCATGCACGAAATTTTAGAAGTAAATTTAACGGTTGGTCCATATATTTTAATATCTGGACTGTATTTCTAATTCTGGATGCGGCCCTCTGGTTACCTAAAGTTGGACAGTCCTGCCTTGGAGCCATCGGTCACTGGAGCTGGTTATCCATTTCTAAATTCAAACAACAGACGAAACTAGTCAGCTAAGGACTTTAGTAACCCGCACCTTTGGCTTCATGGAATAAGGAGTCAGACTCATCCAGTGTAGTGTGGTATGGAAAAGTAAAATAATATATAAAAATAAAGAGTATATTCCACTTCGGTGGTCGCGTGGTCTAACGCGTTAATCCCGTGTTAGACTATACTGCCGAAGACGGAGAGATCAGGGTTCAATCCCGGTCGTGTATACTGAGGTTTTTCCTAAATGTTTTTTCACTCTTCCACCACGGGAATGAGGGTGCATTTCCTCTAAATTAAAACTTCCTTACCCCTAACACATTAGTGTAATTAGTACATGGCGTTTAGCTCGAGGGGATAGTAAGACGTGATGCTAACAACAAAACAAACAACAAATTCAGTATATGCGAGACGGAATCCTTGTAATCGTTCTGTTCTCAAACTTACAAGAAGCTATTAAGATCTTAGTATGCCATTGTTTAACCAGTAACCAAAATAGTTTATGGTTTATCTATGGAGGGAGGGAGCTAGGAAGGAAGGAAGATAGGAAAGGGGTAGGTTTGAGTGCTCGAAAAGGGTGGTTTAGGGGATGTCACCGGCTTGTTTGCTCGGGTATTTAGAGGAGAAAAGGAGGTTGAAGAGGAGATAGATATCCAGGGTTGCCGCCGCGCGTCAATCGATAAGACAAGCCAAAGAGTTCCTCAGGGACTCCTCCTAGGACCAAAACGCGACAAGGAGTATTGACCGCAGAGAACTGCGCGGACAATCCGTCACTTTGCGGGGCATACGCTCGAATTCCCTTGGAGGGGGGGGGAGGGTCAAGGTCACGTCATATGTTTACTTAGAATCACCCAGCCATCGGATCATTTTCATGTCAAGTATTGATCGATGACCATTGCCCAGCCAAAACATCGACTTCCTTACTTGATCGAGAATTCTTTGTGTTCGACACCTTAACTCTACGAGTAACGCGCACGCCTACCGAGCTAAAGATCCTGGTTTCGATTCACGGCATGGTAGAAAATGAATCTTTAATGAATTGTTGAGAAGGTGTTGAGTCTTTTCTATAAGTTAGTTTTTGGTACACGCGGGAAAACTAATCACGAAATTAGGGTAGGAATAAACTAGGTATAATTTAGAGTTAATGTTCTATCATTTGCCTGATGAAGAAAGTATAAACCATTTACGAAATTAAAATATCAGTACTCCCGGCTGGGATTCGACGCCTGATCTCCCCCTCATTGGCAAACAAGACTAAATGAGCTTGACATTTATACCGCATACCCACCGGTGTGGGTAAATACCCACCAGGCAGGTTATTATTGTTTTTTTTTTACTACAGTGCTGATAGTACAAAGAATAAGATGTATATTGTTATTACAGGCCATTACTAAGACATTCCAGAAGATATGAAGGTTTTTAAAAACCCATCCTGAGAGGGGAGGGGGGACAGAGAAGTAAATTTGGTTCTGGGCAGTAACCATGTATGTCAGTGTGTGTGTGTGTGTGTGTGTGTGTGTGTAGCGTAACGTTTAATATTAAATTGTTGTGTTTACGATGTGTAAGAGTAGTATTTGACATTGCTAGTAGTGTGAATTGGGACTTGATTAGTTAATATTGTCTATTTATAGTTTAATATTATTTAAGTCTGAATGTTTATAAACTGTTTTCTGTAAATGAACACGAGATCTATATTCCTAGACCCTTCATATTGGTTGGCATTCTAAAGGGTACATTTTTCAGGTTAGTACCAAACACCAAGTTTATTAACGACTTTATCCAAGGGATAGAGATAAAAAGGGTAGTTTTAGTAGAAAGTTCTCCCAAATTAGCGTTAAGAGAGGATGATAAAACCACAGGGATGAATCACATTTGAGGAATACCTACAACTGATCTCAGCTAGGATTTGATTTACAAACTACTTATGAATCATGACCAAGTGCAACGTGGGTCTAACGTCTTAGACCGTACTGTCACCACTATGAGTAGAAATAGTTTGCAGAGAATATACATAAATATACACATAATAGGCTAGATATGTTTAAAGTGTTGTACAATTATTTACTTTTCTAAGCAATTTATTCAATCAAGCAATCAATATTTGAGAAGCCTATTGATTTTATTTGCCTTTATCAATGCATTTTTTATACTCTTCAAAAGCATTGACGGAGAAGACTAATGGCTATAATTTTAAATGCTTATCTAAATATTATTTGTATTTGTATGTTTAAACATTTTAATGAAACCATAAATAAATTAATGTTGGTTGGGGAGCTATAATTGAGAGGATTACGGTAGAAGGAATTTAATATTGTGTGAAGTGAGACCTTTTATCTTATGTGTGACTTGAAATCAATTCAAAACAAAGGTATGTAGTTTTAATTCAAAAATTTACGACTGGGATTTCCTCACCCAAGGATTCACAGAGAAGCTTGTTGCTTAAAAAGGTAGGATGGAAAGGGACGCGAGGAAGGGCCAGTGTTTCTTCAGTTTTTATGGTGAAACTTTTTGTGTACAAAATAAATAAAATATTGCTCCAATAGAGATATATAGAGTTTAATTTTCTTCACATGTTGATATCAACAGTTCCTGAATATGTCGTGAGCATGGTGGCAATATTTAACAAATTTTTAAATGAAGAGAAAAAGTTGTCATTAAATTCCAGGATACCCTTGACAGATATTCAGGAACTGTTGATATCAACATGTGAAAAAATTAAATTCTATGTTTTTATTGGAGCAATATTTAATTTATTTTGCCCAACAAATGTTTTGCCATAAAAAGTACAAAAACACTGTCCTTTTCTTACTTTCCCTTCCATTCCACCTTGGAGTAATGAAACTTAACAACTAAAATAGTCATAGTAATATGTGAAACAACACTGAACTATATTCTTAGGTGAAATTTCTCTCACGTTGAAATTAATTCTGATGAAGTTTCGACAAAATTTCAAGATTCATCTTCAACGTAAACTTTATCTTTTGCTCGCATTGATGGGTACGTGGTCTAAGGCGTCAACTTTGTTTGGTTTAGTTGGCTGGGGTAATGGTGGGTGGGTTGGGGTTTTAAGTAGTTTCTTCCTCCCTCAGTAGCTTGTTTATAATTTTTGGCATATAATTGTCCTAAACTCGGTCGTAAGACGCAATTTTCACCACTAGAAACTAGGAATTATAAATAAAAAAGATGAAACTGAACTCTTACAAATGTCACTTCTGGCGTTGTTCATTTGACAACAGTGAAATCGGGATGAGTTTAATTGTTTTTTAATTTTAAATTCTAATATTAAATTTAATTATATCTTTATTTTCTCACATATAGAGAAGTATTGTCATCGTGAAATATATTTACCTCGATCTTGTGATGATTCTTTCCTTTCATGTATGCTCAAAACAAACAAAAAGTGAATTTTACAATTCTTTCTCTCCTGTATGTTTGTCCTGTATGTCCTGTATGTTTGTCCTGTATGTCCTGTATGTTTGTCCTGTATGTCCTGTATGTTTGTCCTGTATGTATGTCCTGTATGTTCTGTTTGTCCTGTATGTTTGTCCAGTTTGTTCTGTATGTCCTGTATGTTTGTTCTGAACCTGTTAGATATATTTTGTTCAAACTTTATATTTAAATGTTATAAGGCCATATTTTGAGATATTTATTTGATTTTGCCCCTAGCTCTAAAACTAAGGGTAATTTACTGAAGAATGGTTTTTTTAATTCCAAATTTTTCGAAAATGACCTTACTGGTTTGGTTAAAAATGAATATCTTTTAATTACCTTGCATTTATATGTTTTTTCTAAAAAAAAAACATTTGTAATTTTTGTCTCAAGGCAAATTTTTGCAAGATTTGAATATTTTTAACGATTCTGTTAAATTGGCTTACGAAAAATTACTAAATATTTGTCTAGATTATCTTTAAAGATTGAGTTTAAAATGGGTACCTAGTGATAGTTTTTCATAAAAATAAGAATACGTTTTTATTTTAACAATTTAAATATAAATTTAGGCCAGTTTACAGATAGCTAAGGTATTTTTTTAAATTTGAGATTAAAAAAAATTAATAATTTGGTTTAAAATGTATATATAAAGTGTGTTTATTGTGATTAACAAGATGAATGGTTTATTTTTATGAGGAAAACGTTATTTGGGTAATTTACTGTACACCTATTTTCGAAGCTCTTCTTCCAAGCTATATTACACAATATTGTGTCGTAACATTTATTTAAAATAAGTTACAGTGATTTCATTGTTCTCAATTTCACATTTTCCTGAGGTAAACTGCAATAATCGCACCACAATGTGACGTCTGGTTCAAGCGGTATTACCCACCTTTATCCGTGAGACTGAAGCGTGATCGACTGTCACTTTTTATTCTAAAAGAAAAAAAAAATGTATACATAAATAGCTATCATTCACTTTTTTTTAAATCAAGGGGCATAGGATGTGACAAAGGTAAGTAAAAAGAGGGTAGGGGTAATAAATTGATCTGTGGCTACTTGTCTTTAGAGCGTGCATCACATGACAATCAACTTTGTGATACAGTCAGCTAGAAATCGTAAATTTACACCAACATTATTGCATGGGGATCATTTCAGATTAAACATTAATGGAGATAAAGAGTTAATAGAAGTTCCTAATATTGAACATTGTTGAAACATTAAATGATATTTGCATAAAAAACTGTGTTCAAAAGGTCGTTTTTGACCATTTTAGAATGGCTTTACAAATAAGCATTGTTTACCGATTCATTCTGTCATAACAGAGACATTCTGTAGATATTAACAAGACACTTTGTCGCTTTGTCCCTTATCGTCCCAATGGAAAATTTCGAGTAATCATTCAATTACGAACGCACTGCACACATTTCTGCCATATCATAGGTGTTTTTCTTTTCCCATTTACTCCCATACCTCGCGCATACATACACACACACACACACACACACGCAGTTGTGAGCCGGGAGCTGAGTTAGGCCTTCTATGATGAAAGCTCTTAATTGACCGTATGTATACGCTTGCTTTGTATACCGTGGCTGTGTCTACAAACACGTGTCGTTCTAACATTCATACGATTACTCAACGCCCACTGACTACGAAGCTAGGATACTCAAGTGACGATGAACACTTCACAGAACAGACTTAAAGGTTTACAAGCTTACTGACCTTCCAGACGGAAATAACAAAAGAGCATCCTTCCTCCTTCTCTGGTATTGGAACGTTTTGAAAACGGTTTTACGTTCGATCCGTGAGTTTATTCTAGTAATTCTTTATTTCTCTTTGGGTCCGACCGGCATCATGTGAGAGATGTAAATTTGGAATAAAATAAAACCTTTTAAAGGATTGAATAAAGGAAACATAATATCTTCTATTCAGAAAGGTACTTAAGCCTTTACAATATATATTAGGATGGTTAATGTTACCGAACTTTTGAGAGATTTTTAAGAGAAATATTGTTAGAATTAGATAAAATAGGTTTTGAAGATTCATTTTAATGTTTCAAAAAGAGGAACACCCATCACATTTTCAACAATTACATCTATATGTAATATAAACAATGCCTTATTATTTTGTTGGGCTCTACATAATACATATAATTTACTGAATGCCTAGTTGATGCTCGTAGTCACCCATTTATCGTGGTGAATTATAGTTTTTAAAACTACATCAGTTTCAGAACTCTGTATACTTGTAGTAAAATTATTCTATTTGAATTAATAAACTAATAAACATGTTTACTGTGGTAAAGTGGACTAAGGTGTCAAATTCATCCAGTTTGGTTTGCTGGTAGCGAGGTAATCGGGGTTTCTCACTTTTCATCCATATGAGTGCGGGCACGTTTCCCTATAGCTCTACGTTCCTCATACCCACTCCATTAACGTGGTTAAATGTGTGCGACCCACTTCAGTGGCCGACTGGTCAATTCAAGCTGGTGAAAATAATCTGTAAAGACAAAAAGTGTTTTTAAAGTTGAGAGTTTTCATTCTTATCAGAATCCTTTCAGGAATAAAATCTATTTCAATAACGGTCGGATCTTCTTAAAAAATATTAATTTACTTATAGCTAAGAAACTCATGTGTTTATAAAAATACTGTCCGCCAACTAAAATATTTTAATTTTCAATAATTCTATAACTTTGCTCGGATAAGTTATTTTGTATTACAAATAGTTGTGGATTTATGATCAAAATTGTAAATGTATGCCCAAGTAAAGTACTCTAAAGTCATTTTCATTGAAAAATGAGTGTTTCCTTTTTGTTTATAATGCTAAACAATACTTGAATGCAAGATTCAATCAAGCTCGTTAAAGCGGATTTGAAGAAAATCTCTTTTTTAATCATTTCATCCTTTATTAAAACACCCTTAATTAATTCCAAAAACCCCTTGTAATGATCCCGTTTTATTTAATTGATTTCTAATGCATTTAAATCTAGGCTTGTCAATTTTATTTAATCTGACTGTACTGTTGGTGTTTCATTTCCGTACACGTGCAAGCTGTCGACAGTGAAGAACATTCAGTTTGTTTGTTTACAGCCCTCGCAATTATTAAAGAAAAAAACCTCGTACTGTAGGTGCGAGAAAGACAGCAATATGATTCATTTGTTAATTATATTGTTTTTATATTTTTTTCTAGAATTAGTTTTACTTGTGTCCGTAAGAGCTCAGTAGCTCCCAGGCAAAATCTGAGTTTGTAGCCTTATAATTAGTTTTTGTTTTTTCTTTTACTGGACAGAGTTGTTAACGGTCGATTCGGGCTAAGACGTGTGTCTTATATGCCGATATGGCAAATTAATTATAATCTATATATAAAGTGAATCAACTTTCAAGCATGTACTTTTTTCGGCTAATAAAAAATGATTTCAGTATTTTAAAATAAATATCAAATTACATAATAAAATATGCTTAAATTATAAAATAGTTAAATTGCAGATCGCAGGTACGTGTTGAAAATACCGTATCGCGACCCTTGAGGAAGCCTTACGAAAACCCTAGAAGCCAAGTTTCAGCCCGATCGGTAAATAGTTCAGGCTCTGGGCCGAATTTCAGACAAACAGATGGCATCGAGAAAACAATTTTTTCTGTTTCAGGTGGTCACGAAACGTTGACATTTATCAAAATCTCGAGTTCAATTTTTTTTTTACGATCACAATATTACTCTCTCAAAGAGGTCGAAGGAAAGTAAAAGAGACTCTACGGCAGTTGAATGTTTGAAAACCATTGATATATGACAAACGTTTTTCTTTTCAACGAAGCATTATAATACCAACTCCAAAAGGAAGATCAAAAATTCTGGAAGTTGAGGAAAGAATAAAGAAAAATACTGCGATTGGTTGACCTGGAAAAATAAACAAACCTGGGTTGACTCGTCAGTAGAGGCATTTGAATGGCATAAAAAATGTAAGGTTTGTGCCGGGTGAAAGAGTTCTTTCAATCGATCCCCGGCTAGAGCACCACCCACCAGTCCGCCTTCCTTCATGTTTAATGCTTTCTGGAGTTGGTTTGTTGCAAAAGTCAAGTTATGTCGACGCTAGTAGTGTAGCCCACCTGTGTATTCCAACTGTGGCTTCAGTGGCGTACCCAGGGTGGTGAGCAAGGCATTTACCCTACCCTCTTCTCCTTAAACCTTCCTCAAAGACCACAAGTAGTTTCAATAAAAGCTCACATATGATGTGTATAGAGCACTAAAATATATATTCTGACTCTATAGGCCAAGTTCTAAGACCAGGTCTACGATAAGAAATTATAAATTGCACGCATTAAAAGTGTCCATATAATTAACAACAGAAAACAAGATAAACAAAAAAAACTTTGTTGGATTGTATGGCCTCCTTTTCCTGTCCCACCCCACCTCCATATTAGATCCAATAGCAAAGACAAAGCTAAATATATATTTACGATGGAATGGAACACAACGAGAGTTAAAGCGAGTATTAGGCCTCCACCGTGGTTCGGATTCCATGTTAAACTGTAGGTCCTCCATTTAATCTCACAATCACCCTACCTTTACACATTAGTGTAAGTGCGTATAACCCGGACTGGTAGTAAAACTAGGTGCTAATAATAATAATAATAATAATAATAATACTAATAATAATAATAATAATACATTTTCTCAGTAGATACGATTAGTTTAATTTTATAACTGCAGTAGTCTTATGGTTTCCTTCAAAACGTTTCTCATCAAAGGTCACTTTACTCACGACACATATTTAATAACTTCTGAGATTACCATGTATAGAAAATTAAACCAAACGTTTCTACTGAAACACTATGTTCCTTATTTTATTCCTGTATGGTTTCTGGTAAGAATGGAAACTCTCAACTTTAAAAACACCTTTTGTTTGTATAGATGATTTCCACCTGCATGAGTTGTACACTTTTTTTTATCACCACTTCTTACTACCTGTTCAGGTTGTACACATATATATTAATTACTCTTTTATAGACATATACTAATATATGTCCGAACGTGGGTGGCAGCGCGTCCTGGAGTGCCTGACGGTCCTGCGTGTTCTGGAAGGATCCAAGGCTTTGGCCCCCCGGGGACTGTTTGTTATAACCAGATATCCCCAGAGGAAGTCAAACACTCAGCCTTGCCAAGGTCACCTCTGTCTTAAGTTGTCCAGCGGGGCCTCTAGGAGGTGTTCTAACCAGCTATCCCCAGAGGAAGTCAAACACTCAGCCTTGCCAAGGTCACCTTTGTCTTAAGTTGTCCAGCGGGGCCTCTAGGAGGTGTTATAACCAGCTATCCCCAGAGGAAGTCAAACACTCAGCCTTGCCAAGGTCACCTTTGTCTTAAGTTGTCCAGCGGGGCCTCTAGGAGGTGTTCTAACCAGCTATCCCCAGAAGTCCAGGTATGCACTACCAACCTCTTAGTGCGTGCCATATAGGGACCTTGCGATCACCCACCCCCATACAGACGATCCTTCGGGGACCTAGCCACTCATTCTGCCCACTGGTTGATGAGATCATCCAGTACGAAGGGCGTTGCCCGGAGGCTGCCACCAGGAGTCACCCTGAGGGGGTTTTCATGATTACAACCGGGTGAAGCCACGAGGGATGGGCCCACTTTGTCAACAACCCTAAGAGCGCACAACACAGGTCCAGTACTACCCTCAGAAAGTAGTTTACGAACGCAAATAAAGCCATAACATTAATTTTGAGAGACAACACTTACCCTCCTAGAATCAAGGGATTAAGTTAATCTTATATACCTGGACTCAATTTGTACACTTTTTTAGACCTTAGTTCTGATTTTATGCTGTGTCAAAAATGAAACGATAAACTATTAACATTCTTTTTTATAAACAAATTTTAGTAGGGAGAGTATACACATTAAATATTATATTCATTTTGTAAATAAAACTATCTCTTTAACTTTCATATTATTACTATATTTATTTATTAATAATGAATAATTTGAACAGTAATTTTGCTCAACTGTATTGTACTTGCAAAGTAACAACTTGCAACTATCCTGTAGAAGTATTCTCTTTCTTAGATTATAACCATATTTACGTTCTTATCTTCCATTGACTCGTGTTCATAAATATATATTTGATAACTAATTATAAAGATATCCTTATTTTAGGTTAGGAATATTAGATAAAGGTAAACTTCTTTAATTCCAGCGTATTTTTAAACTGTTTGTAAGTAACATTTAGCAGATATTTCTAAATCAGTTTTCAACCAATGCCGATGGGCACCAAGATGTCCGTCTTGTCTGGTTTGCCGGTGACTGGAAGGTAAAAAAAAACCTACCTAAGCTCCTTCTTAGATTAAGCTGCAAAAATACCTGATCTTAAAACGTATTAATTACATTTATCTGCTCAACTGACACGACATTAAATTTGTTTACCCACAAAACCTGCCATTTTTTTTACAAGTCTATGAGCAGATGTTCTTGGAACGAATAATATTCATACTGATCGATTTGATGCCAGTCTTTATTTTGGTCCTGGCTGCACGTATAGTGTGACTGACAAGCGCTAAGGTGGGGGCTTGGAGCAAATATTAAATATTTAAATGGAACTTTCAAATCTACAAGCCACACGAATTTTATGGTATTCAAGAGATTCGAGACTCATAAGAATCTCAATAAAGTATTTTGAATAAAATTATGAAGCCCTTGACTTTAAATAAAAGTGTTAATCAACTGCTAAAAGGAATTATATAGACTTGAGTAGTTGAGAGAGTAACAACATCACAAAAAAAAGGACAAAATTGTATTTATGTTTTTATCACCGCGTCTTACTACCCGTTTGAATTAGGCGCTTATATACTAATTACACCAATAGTTTTAGGAATGAGTAAGGTTATAATTATAGTACGTGTACCCGCATTTGCATATATGGAGAGTGGAAAACCATTTTAGAAAAACTAACATTAGTACACCTGAACGAGATTCTAACCTATATCTTCCCGTCATCGCCAGTTTAGTGTATTGCAAGAGTGATCACTTAGACCATGTGGCCACCGAAGCGAGTACTGATAAAATTAATTTAATTTATTTAAAAAAAGCATTTCCTTGGTTGTTTATGACGTAATTTACATTACAAAGAGAATGTCATTTGTCATTGACACCACGTGCTAAGCTATTTTTCTTAAATTAATTTCTAACTACTTTGCCTTTAACTAAAATTATTCATTTTTTAAAAAAGTTTTGAGGATTTGAATTTGGAATAAAGATTCAAAAGATAATTTAAGAATCACTGAGAAATATTGGACCCATCTCTATAAATAACAGATTTTTCTCTCTCAGTATTAATAAAGTATAGCTTGATCTACATTATCGTTATTGTTTTATCAGCGTTGATAAAATTTGTCAAAAATGATCACTGAGAATCACATGACTTGACTCGGGACAGTATTTTCAGTAACTTTGGTAAACATCAAGTTCCTACCACGATTCCATTATGGTTTTTCATCCTTATTGAACGTGTGTTAAGGTAAGTATTTTTGTATTTTTCAATACATTTTTTATTAAGTCTCAACATTTCTTGAATAACTGTCTTAAACATAGCAGGATCTAATGATTTCAAAAAAAACTCCATGATGTTATCCCGTAACCGAGCCATACGGACCGAGCGGCCACCATTTTTTGGCGATGATGGTGCCAGCTTATGTGACTACAGAGTATCATATGGTCTGCCTATGGACATTGTTCTCAGTTTCAAATTGCTCCTCATTTTCCTGAGTTGACCCCGTTCCAGAGCCATTGCTTCACAGAAAAATCTGTAAGCGCCGAGGATAAAATCCAGGACCTTAGGATCTCTGACCACTATACCACAAAGAAAGTCTAGCATTTGATAATAAACTTTGTGACCCTAGCTCTAAAATTAGAGGGGCCTAAATACACGAAAAGAAAATATAATCTAATGTTATTTAAAAAGGTGAATAAACAAATAGGAGTGAGCAGTGTGAGTTAGGGTACGGCCAGACTGAGCGCGCGAGCGACTAAAATATAAAATAGAACACATTGGTTGTAATGGGGGGTGGCCACACTGGA
>CABFVZ010003854.1:30638-58123 GCA_902151445.1 Timema monikensis | reverse complement strand
CCCCCCCTCCCCCCCCCCACACACACATACAGAGACCAGTAAACAAAAATGTATAAATCGGTTCCTACAACTATTTTCAATATACTTTAAGAATTAGTGTATCAGTAAGTTTATCGTTTGAAAAAAAAAATCTTATCTTCGGTTTTGTAAAAATGAATTTTTCTACTATTAGTACTTTGAAGTCCGATACCTCGTGAGTCATTGACCGTTCTACTGATAGGATGGCCAAAGCATCTCTACTGTTTCTTAACCAAATAACAAACATACAAAACAGAATAGTTAGTTTATCCACAGCCGCATATTCATGGCTTTTTAACAAATAGTTTCTAATGAATCTGGCGTATAAGCTCTCCTCTTTCTTTGCACTTTTTTTTTATCCAACTTAAGTTCAAATAGGGCACTGGCCTTTCATTATTTTTAATTTTAAACTTTTCTTCTAATAATAAAGAACCAAAATTCAGTTTTTTAGTATCGGAAACTTCCATTTGAAATCAAATAATCGAACATTCAAGCGATAAAAATAAATTACCGATTGCAGTGTGTATCACACGGTCTCACTTGAACTCAGCTCAAATAACGTGCTAGGCAAGCGTTGAGATAAGCACATTGACGTCATATGGTCATGTCAACCATTATGTAACGCATGCAGAGCTTGGAGCTTTGGGGCAACCAGCCATGGACCACATGTTAACATAGGTGCGCTTTTTGTCACACCTTTATGCTATTATGGTTTTACTAATTTCCTCAATTAAATGGGGAAATAATGTAACGATTTAAAAAAAATATTTATGTCTTTCATTACATGATGAGAATATAAAAGAAAATTGAAATGAATTTCAAAATATGTTTTGTATCTTCTTTTGATTTATTTTGTGGAGAGGACGGCAAGCTAAGGCCCCATCTCACTATCCACCCCTAATTTTGTTTTGAATTCTATGTCGGTGAATGACAGATAAACATTTCCTTCTAAGCCCCTAATTCCTGTTTGTCAATTTTGATAAGAGGTAACTTATGCAAAGCTTGAACAAAAATTGACAAAAAGCTCATCCCCAGTCCCGTCCGCCAAGTTGGCGTTATCACTTATAAAAAAAATTGTTATTATTTCAATCGTTTGTCTATCGTTTCTTGCCAATTTTACAGCGAACACAATACATTGGTTAGATATTTGATATCTGCAAAGGGGGGAAACCGCTTAATATCAAATAACACGAATTTCCCGTGTTTGGAATAATTTAAACACATATTTATCGCAATTTTTCAAATATATTATTGTATAAAGGTATATATAATATGTTCATCAATTGAAAATATAAGTGAAATAATCTACTAGTATTGATTACTTAACAAATTAACAAATTAATTAGGTAATATAAGTCTATAATATAATATTGCCATATATTGTAAATTGAGGGCATGCCAGATCAAAACGAACCTAACAATTATTTGCCTCTGCCTACCCATCCCACTAACCCATCCTTACAAGTAGGCCCACGGGTTAGAGGGAGTAGCGACAATTGGTAGCTAGAAGTGGTGTTGATAAATTAGTAGTCAGAAGTGGTGTTGATCAATTGATAGTGAGAAGTGGTGTTGATAAATTAATAGTAAGAAGTGAATCAATCACTTGCTAGCCTAAAATATGGAGGATAAAGATAATTGAAATACGATTAGTTGATCTAAACGGAGTCTACGAACAAGTGCTGACTATCATAACACCCACGCAAGTTAACGCACAACGTGGACTTCCAATCCAAAATCCAGGAGAGGAGAGCCAATCTACCAACTGCAACAGCATATGTGGAGAGGAGCCGAGACTACCAATAAGGTGGGAATTCCTATTCACATTAACCACAGCTCTAGCTAAAGCTATAGGGGTGAAGGTCAATCTTCAAACTGTTATTGTTCTGGTGTTAAATTTGAAGCGAATCAAAGATTACTGGATACATTCACTAAGAAACTTTCAGGAGACTTAGGAAGATTGAAAAGATTAGCAAAACCTAAAACATCTAAGGAAGCTATAGAAGCTGTTGTAGACGTTTTTGAGGTGGAGGGAGCATCGACCCCTAAAAGACGGAAAAGATGTACGTATACAAATATCTGCGATGACGAAAGATAAGCGATGTTTTAACTGTGAAAAAGCCAGAACATGATGCTAGGAAATGCATAAATAGCAAGGGGAAATTACAGGCATTCAGAATATCAGGGAAACTTTGTTATAGTCGTGTAAAAGTATGGCAATTTGCTAAACAATGCGTGGTAAAAAAAAAAGGAATAATTACCCAAACGAGCAAAGGATTGACAAAGCCACGTATCTCGGTCCTCAGTAAAGACTGTACTCTTAATGTCAGTAGACGAGAATGTAGTTATCTGAGTTATTACTAATAGGTACTCATAAGGATAAAACGTACTGATTTTTGGTCGATAATGGGGTACAAATTTAAATTATGTGGCGGAATAATTAGGGGATAGCGAACCTTTCCCAACCGAAGTTTGAGATTTCGGGATTGTCGGGGCATAAACTGCAGAATTTGGCTGAAAAACAAATAGAGTGTAGGAAAGAGGAGGAAGACCATCAGGTCTATTCCAAATTGTAAAATTTAGGACAAGCCATAAACAATGATTCTAGTAATATACTTGATTTTCTTTCGAAGTATTCAGCAATAATGGATATGTCAAAACCGGCACTGCATTTAGTTATGTTGTCCATAATCTAAACAGAACGTCTGAGAAGTAAACTGAAGAACAGAAGTAAATATAAACCAGGAAGAAATAGATCCTTTATACGTTACTAAAATGTTTGGGTCTCAATATATTTTAATGTTGCTGAAAAGATGAATTTAGGCACCAGAAGAATTATATAAGTTCCAGTTAAATTACCAAATAGGTTTTAGGGTGAAACATATTTTTTTAGTCAAGCTACTAGTCTATGATGACTATTTAATGTATGTACAACGCAGTATTATCAATATAGTGATGTGACAAGGTCAACGAAAAGGGCCGATACGTTTATGTGACCTTGGCAAAGCTGACGTAGAAATTCCTAAACGTCACAAAATAGGAGAATTGCATGTGTTAGGAGACAATAATTATTTCCTCTGTGTCAGCAGGTCAATTAAGATATAATCATTGTATGTGTTTACTGTTATTTTATGTAATTTGTGTACTTCGCTAGGATATTGTATTGAGTCGCCTACATAGATATAAAATGAACAAATTTTTTGAAAGAGAAGGATAAGAAGGATTAATAGGAGACTCATAGTCATAATTATTATTAAAGCAAAATAGAAATGTTTCACAAGTTGGAAACCTTTTTTCGACATCTGAGGTAGCGTCTTTGCCGGTTGCCTCAGATTCCGACAGACATCTGAGGTAGCGTCTTAGCCGGCTGCCTCAGCTCCCAAACTCTAAGGTAGCGTCTTAGCCAGCTGCCTTAGCTCCCAATCTCTGAGGTAGCGTCTTAGCCGGCTGCCTCAACTCCCAACCTCTGAGGTAGCGTCTTAGCCGGCTGTCTCAACTCCCAAACTCTAAGGTAGCGTCTTAGCCGGCTGCCTCAACTCCCAAACTCTAAGGTAGCGTCTTAGCCGGCTGTATTAGCTCCCAACCTCTGAGGTAGAGCCTTAGCCAGCTACCTCAGCTCCCAACCTCTGAGGTAGCATCTTAGCCGGCTGCCTCAGCTCCCAACCTCTGAGGTAGCGTCTTAGCCGGCTGTATTAGCTCCCAACCTCTGAGGTAGCGCCTTAGCCGGCTGCCTTTCACACTCCATCGCAAGACTCCCCATGACTCACTACAAGGGGAGAGGAATAAGGGGAAGAAAGAAGAACGAGAAAGCCATCAACGCCAGATACACGATATCATCCAACACCCTCTTCCCTCTCCACCCATTACCTCAACCAGTCCACGCTCTCAGTACACCCGAACCTCCCTCCATGCCTTCAGCCACTCTACAGACGCTAGACAATTCCCCTCCACCACAATCCAATGGGAACATCTAGCCTGGGACTTGCGGGGATCCTCAAGCAAGACTCCTCGGAGAATGAAGACACGTAGTCACCACCTTAACCAGTGACTTAGCCCATCCCATCCCTAGACCCTCGACCACAGCTACTTAACAACCCCATAAAATTCCCCACACCTCACTCCAACCATCAAATCTTATACCCACCCCACCAATAGTATACTCACCATCACTCCAATAAACATAATTTATTCCCAACCATTATTTTCCCTTTCTCTCTAACAAGAGTGTTCCAGCCAGCCCTCTCACCCTTCCCAAGCAGATTAAAAGATAACGCTCAACGTGGGGCATCTACTGAACATCCAAACATAAGGAGAAGAGCTACAGGAGTCCCTCACTAACCCACTGACCCCAAACAAAATATAACACCATTTTCCGAGTTAAAAACAAACTAGGTAGCCACAAGCTCTCACACCACACTCCCCGGCTAACACGCCGCACCTCACAGGCTCTAATGCAACACTCCCTGCTCTTATTCCTCACCTCCCTGTCACGTCACAATCCCTAATCAACCAAAGAAGCATCATCATCATTATCAAGGTGTCGAGAAGAAGGACCAGGCTCAAGTGTGGACACCCAGAATGCTCCACCCGTGGAGAACAACTCAACCAATGTGACAAGTGCAACGACTGGCTACAATTCTTGTGTACTATATAGGAAGACACCGAAAAAGACACCAGTGGACTACAATATCTGCATACGGCCTGCCTAGAAACAAACCTGCAAGAACAAGAACAAAAACTAAAGGAGCTAAGAAAGAAATTGGAGCAGCCCTTACAGCTCTGAGAAGGGAGCAGCTTTCTAAAACGATATAGCATACTACCTACATTCTCTCAAAAAGACCATGAGAACCCTACCAACTTCCTGATAAAATATTAAGTCCCTCTCAAGAACTAAGGGACGCCTGGGAACTATGGCCACCCATAGTGAAGGAAAAACTCATCAATGATGCGTAAAACTGGTGGAATTTATACGAGACATTCAAATGAGTCAGTTTCTTGTGAAAACCTTCATATCAGTATCAGTTCCCTATGATTATACTGATGACTCCTAGATACCATGACCCGAATCGACGCCAATCTTGAGCGTTACTACCAACATAAGTTGTTATTCAGGGGTTGAAAAGTACTTTTAACAATATTATTAGTTATCCTTTCATCTTTACAGATTAAATAACCAACCTATTACATTTTTAGCGCGATTGTAGCCTCATCTAAATATTATATTATTTTAATTGAATAGTGGCCCCTGGATATGGGAATCGAAGTGTGACCTTTGGCTTAATACGACAATGCTCTGTCCACTGAGCCATCCAAGAGTCGTCCCGTGCCAAGATCATTCTTCAGTCATATTTTTATTATATTTAAATCCGGCTATAATCGTAACTAGCAAATCTAATAGCTTGGATATTTAATCCATCATTGCCATTGTATTAATGAGAGCATAAAGCCCTAACGAGTCGATGGTGGATTCGTTATCTGATACCTCTTGATCTTAACTGATCACTCATGTGGCTGATTATCTTCAACGTTCATCCCAAACTCTGAGGGAAGAATGAATCTGGGCACAATACCAATCTTGGTTAGCTCAGTGGCGTATTGAGTCCAAGCTCCTGGACTCAATTACATGGTCCAGGTGTACTTTTCAATATAAATAATGTGATACATCTTGTAATGTAACTAACTTGCCCCTAAAGAATATGTGAAAGCATTGACAATAATATCGTCCTAATTTTATAAACGTATCTTATTTCATTTAAATTATAATCTATTACATGGCGCTTAAAGCACTTCTTCTTCCAAGAAGGTACACGCTACTGTAAGTGACGTCACGCACGTGACATTAGCCAAGTCAAGTTGACAATATAAGATTTTTAAATAATAGCTTCCTCTTCTGGAAAGTTCGAATAGAGATTTTAAAAAGTATCTTGAGTCAGTTTCCGACTCTCGAAGCTTCTAGTGACACCGAGATGTTTTTGTCTTGCATTTTAATTTTTTATAACACGACCTTCTCGAAGCTTACATGAGCAATGGATATATACAAAAGATGGTGCAATTGAACCTCACTAGGAGTCCAGTCCTTGAAGTACTCGGACTGCAACTCCTGTCCGCGCTCATACCATAGGCCGCGTATATATTTCGACGACATGATCTATTTTCTCTAAAAATAAACTGAGATTTAGAAATAAAAAAGCATGTCAACATAATAAGTGTGTATTAATTATACAATATTTAAATCACCAATAATTCTTTAATTGGCGCTCGATCACGGGGCTATAAATACCAATTAACTCACCACATCAAAATACCGGACCGCTTTAATTAGTGTTCGACCACGGGGCAATTATCAGCTAATTAAACGGTATAACTTCAATCGACGCCCAATGCGACGAACCAGATCCAGAATTAATCAATCGACGCGGAGAAAGACGTCCAAAACAGCATAATTAGCGCCCAACGTAAGCAGTAATATTTCTATATCACTTCAATTGGCGCCCATCGCGGTGCACGAATATTTCTAGAACGCTTCAATTGGCGCACAACGTAGGAACCTGTAATTCAAAAACGCTTCAATCTTTAGATTAAGCTAGGAGTGTATTTTAAATATCTCCCAGTTAAAACTCAGTGTTGTTTTAAACAATGTTTCTCAAGCCAAACTCCTTAGATACGAATACAAATATACTGAAATATGAAAGCACAATTTTAAAAACACAAATCCGTTTGAGTTTCTATCTCCTCTCTTCTTTGTTCTGTGTTAGCTTAGCTTCCCTGCAGAGCCCTCATTTACAGAACGATGACTAATGAGTCATGACTCATCTGTAGTGTATAAAGTGGTCAAAACATGTCTGAACATGATTAATTCATTTGTAGCAATATGCTAGTAGGATTTTAAATATGTTTTAGTTGGTAGAATTATTATTATTTTCTACTCTCAATCTAGGTATCAGCTCTTAACGCCCATGAATTATAAGTTATAGCACTTGAAATTAAAACAATATGATGAGGGTGAGCTTTAATTCACTTCAGCAGCTTAGAAATAGATTGTAACCTCCCTAAAGTAAATATATAATATCAAAGTATGTTTTGGCCTCACGTTAGCAAGTACAGTACATAATAGCCCATGTTATGAATTGAAGCTAAATCATCCAATCGAGGTCAAAGAGCAAGTTTTTCCTGCAGGAAGCAACCCTTTGAAGACCCGTGGTATTGCGGCTACCCCTTATCTCCCTCATCCTCCGTTGCGCAAAAGGGGGTGGAAAAGGTCGTTTTGGGTGTGGTTTACGAGTGCCCTACAGAAGGATGGGAAGAGGGTAAAACCCACCCGACTCCGCGGGCGAGTAATTCAAAACGTAGGCCCAAACCTCATTTGTTGATCTCCAGCGCTTTATTGATATTTGAAGGGAAGAAGACCTTGTATTTCCGGTGTATGAGACTAGGGGTGGTTTTCTCCCTGTATGAGAATAGGGGTGGTTTTATTGTTGGTGTCAGAGTGCAAGAGATAGCTTCAGATAGTTGAGAATCGATCAGTTAAGGGTTATTTTTTACTGAAAGGGAAATTATAACTACCACAGAATCCTTCAAATATTTACACGATTTAGATTGTATATTGTTATCGAAATGGAACATAAACTGTGTCTTATCTTATCGTAGATGTTAATGATATTTTGATGTAATATTTATTTTTAGGGGGCATCTCAAGGCAGAAGAAGCATTTTCAAATCACATCAAAATAATATTTTATTAATAGAGCATAAATTTAATTAACATTAATTCAAAAACCTTGGACTTCTATTAATTTGATCAATTTAACCACGTTATTGTATTTTAGTAGATTTACTAAGCATTTCATATATTTACTTACGAATACTAATTTTTTAATGTAAATGAAGATACCGGTAAATTAATTTGTTATATATAAATGTTCAGGCAAATTGCAAAATACGACTTATCGCAAAGGACGTCGTCATTTTTCAATAAGCCATTCGAATTAGAAAATAATATTGTATTTGATTCTCAGCTTGATATATTTTTTTTATCAGTGGTGACTTGTGAGTGAACCTTAAAGAAGGGTGCTCTCTTAAAAATGGTCAACTAAGTTACATTAAAGCTTATCTTATACACCCTGTATTTAACTTGCAAACCATACTTTAAAAAATAGATAAATTATAAAGTTAATAAAATGTATAAAAGTATAAAAACTCACATGATTCGAAGTCAAAGACTGTATAGTGATATACATAAACAAAACCATTTAAGAAAACTATATTTAAATAGGTTCTTAACATTATGATAATCGAGAGCTATACATACTACAAGAATTAGTTCATCAGTAAGTTTATCATTTGAAAGAAAAGTCCAATCTTCTGTTTTTGTCCGAAATGATTTTTTCTATTATTAGTTAAATAAAGTTTGGTATCTCGTAAATCATTGACTATTCTATAGACAACATGTCCAAAACATTTAAATTGTCTTAGCTGATGATGTTTGTTAAGCATAAGTTGGCTAACCAGAGTTGTAAAACACCTTTCACTTTCCAAAGTATGCATAGGAATAGTTACAAGAATTTCTAATGCTTTTGTGATTTCTTTAAATGTACCCTCAAATCCAAAAGAGGTTATACACTCTAATGTTTTCAAGCAACCAGCCATATTTTACTCTGTGATTTCTGTTCTCAAGAAAAAACTTCAAGCTCTGCCATAAAATATATTTTTATAAATAATTGGAAATGCACTGCATAGTTGGTTAGTATCATCTACTGGAAGACAATTTTTTTATATGTTTATTGAGGTGTTCGGACTGAAATATCTTTGCTACACACAGGTAGTTTTTTAATACAAAGTGATATTTTATTGAATTACAACTGTGTCACAAATTTCCTTTGCTGATAAATTTAAATTCTTATCATTCGGTCTTCGCATTTATCTAGCTGGAGGTCACTCTGTGAGTATTTCAATTCGTTCCTCTTGTTTATCGAATACAGAGGATAGCTTATTTCTAATTTCGATTATTGCCTTTTTGAAGTCATCAATAGCAGCATGAATTTTCACTGGATTAGTTTGCAGAGCTCGTAGCTGATATAATAATATACCAACGTGAAGCACTTAATAAAGATTTAACCAAAACATGAAGGGGTTATTTTCAAGCCAGTAACAAACCCAGTAGCCAGTGTTACCGTTCCTGAGTTATATATTTTCGGAACACCTATATGTATATTTTAGAAACATTGCTTAAATATCACTGCGCCACACGCTAAGGAGGTAGAGAAAAATGTTGTTTGTAGTGAAAACAAAATTACACCCCAAGACCAGCTATTGATATCTTTATATCTCTGTATAAACTGTGCAATTCGAAGACGTCACTGAAACACTGTCATAATGATTAGTTTTAATGCTCACCACAATATTATTTGATTGGCTTTAAATCAACTTCCTGTAGAGATTACAAATATTTAATGAACTACCAAAACCACGCAATAAAATATTTTGTTCATCGTCCTTTGAAAACAAAACGTGCTGTTCAGGCTGAATAAGAACGGCTGAAGATATTTTTAGACTTTTGTAGTAGTGGGTAAAATAATGTTTCTTATCACTTTCTCCCCATGATATTTATATTGATAATCCCCATTCTGGAGGAGGATCATGAAGATGATTCCTTTCCTTATAAGGATCCTCCTCACTGAAGTTGTTTCGCTTTCTTTCACCCCCACTGTCATCCTCCACCACTAAAAACCGTCGGCAATTATGTATTTTTTATTTCATTAACAAGTTTTAGTTAATTTAAAATAATTGATATATTTATTGACATAAATTAAATATATGTTTTATATTCATATCGAAAGTTAAATTTTAAGAGGATGAGCTGGCTTCATTTCGTCCATAAAAATAACATTGATCCTCCACACTGAGAATAAGGGACAGTTATTTTTGGGGGATTAATGGTTTAAATATGCATTGATTAAATAGCTAAGCAATTACCAGTGTCGTGTCGTGGATTATTTCCAGGTTAATCAGACAATAGTGTAAAAATGCTGCTTCTGGGCCATATTTTGAGCAAGGTGGCTGCCATCGACGCCACCCACCCCCTCCAACCCCTGAACATGTCTGAACAGGTAATGACAATATTGGTTGATTGACAGGTGATTGATTAACATGTCTGAACTGGTTGAACATGTATTACCAAGAATAGATAGAAAAATGACGTCTGGACATAGGAATTGAACCCGGGATCTTTGGCTTAGCACGCCAATGCTCTATCACTAGAGCCCCGTAAAAATGGTAAGACGTGATAAAGCGAAAAGTGCCATACAAAGATGAAATCAAGTACTGTTTCCTTTGATAGTTTTTAGATATGATTTACAATGTTTTGGAAAGCGAAATAAAATTAAACTGTTTTGTTACACGAAATTCTCCTATAAAACGAAATAACACTACTTTTACAAAAAACCTTTAAATAAACACTAGATTAAGAATAAATTAAGCAGAAATTTTGACCATGCTGTGATTTGATTAGTATTTTGCTGTTGTGTAAGTTGACCATTGCTACAAAATTGTGAAATATGCAAACAAACGTGATAATTAATTTTAAAGCATATATATATAAGGTTTCAATAATAAATTTTAAGTTTGTATACATTGTCTAAACACCTCAGATAACATGTAATTTTGAATAAACACGAAATAACACAGAAAATTGAGATTTAAAAAACAGAAATTTAACTAAAAATAAAATCATTTTTACGGGGCTATATCTATTTATGAGTTTCATATTTTAAGGCAGAATCTGTGGGGGACGCGTGTGTGTATGTAATTAAAATAATTAATCTCTCAAACTTCAGCTTTCATAGAAATATATTGTATATAGTTGCTTTTTTCCATTATTTCTGAACATGTTTAAAGACATGCCTGAATAAATTTCAACATGAATGAGTTCCATATTGATTGATTTAGTGACAGGTAATGAATTGATTAACTTGTACAAACAGGTCTCTGGACGTGTATAAACATGTTGGAAATTCGAGATTACCTCCCTTATATATTTTAAAGTATGATGAGGAAATTCAAGATGGCTGCCAAAATTTAAGATAATAACTCAATATCCAGATCCATGGCAGTAATTCGCCCTCTCCACACATTTCCTTGTAATGCTATTCAATTTGTTCCCTTATAATTCCCTCTGTCTCCTTGCCACATACGTTTTTGCGGTAGTATCACATATTTAATACCACTAACGAACTGTTTCGAGCTTGTTTTGACAGTTTTGATAACCTTTTTCCTTGTTTATACAAATCAAGTCCCATTTTTTCTACAGCTCCCGGCTACACCATTCCACTCCAATTTTAATCCTTTATATTAATTTTTTATAATTTTATTTTTACGATATTTTTGCTTGCCGTGTTGCATTTCGGACCCTTACTCTCTCACTCCCCCCCCCCTTTTTTAACTCTCTCAATATTTTAAAAATGTATACCTCCCACCATAACCTGACTAAATAATGGTAATATCCCCACGAGTGGTATTGCAATTCAGATTCTTTTCACCTTCTAATCAGTGGATCACCCCACCCCACCCCACCCAGAACTCATAACAATTAATTACCCAATTCCCACTTCCTCCTCATACCCCCACCACCAATCTTCCTTGCCAAGATGTTAAGGTTTTCAATTTTCTTTCCAATCGCATTCTCGCTTATGAACCCAAGATGTGTTGGTTTTTCTGAGCTATTTCCAGCCAAATACTGGTTAAAGTTATCTAACAACATCCTAACCTAAAGGTGTCACAAAATAGCAACAAAAACCCTAACAGAAAGTCCTCTCCAGCATCCTGACGTTAGACCCCTGTCAACTCCTTATTAACTCGCTCTCCTACTGGCAGCTTCCCTTGGCAACACTCACTGCCCTCTTCCTAGCCCTCCCACAACATCCCAATCCATATCCCAAAACCCTATCCTCCTGCTGACTCGTATGACTTGACCACACCAGCTAATCTGAGAAGAGCCCCAGCCCATACCTTGAAAAAGCTTCTGACAGGTATACTGACTGACCTTACTCTCTATCGATTACGTCATTAACAGGCAGCACAGATGCTTAATAAGTGAACCCGTCCAGAAAGACTCTTGCAAGACATTGAAAAATGTACTCCTCTATCTTGCTCTCTCCCTCTCGCCAGCCTCCCCCCTTCTTTAAATATATACAGTTAATCATCTAACATTCATCAGAGTTACAAAACATACATTTAATAATAGTTTATTAATCATACCATGCATCCTACAACAAATTAACATTTAATAAACATTTGAGCTTACAGACCAGCTCTATTGAACCCTACTTTCACTTTATAAATGTTAAAATTCTATCTTTTTGGACAGTTAGACCATAGCTAATTATTACTAGGTTCATTCTTAATCTCTAATACTACTTTTTTTTATCTCATTCTTAAAGATAATGGATACAGCTTCTAACGCCCACCACACCTTCTGAAGTGCTCTCCTCACACCTCAGTGAAAGTTCAGACAGACACTCATACCTCTCTTGCTCTCTAATGTTGGTGGGTTACAAAGTATGAAGAGAGCTCATCAACTTTGTTAGACTTTGAAAATTACCTCCTTTTGCCTTTATCATACTTTTTGAAACACATTTCAAGTTGTTTAATAAGGAACCTTAAATAATATTTATAAATAAAATTATATTTTTAGTGAAATTAGGTTGTACAGGTTGGATTAAATTGACGTGAAAGATAAAAATGTGTAAAATAATATAAAGCATATGCACAAAATTTTAATGTTATTTAAAGAGATTGATAATGTTAATTACAAGTTATAATACATTATAATTAGGAATATCTTGAGGTTATAACAAACATCTAAAAAAAAATGTTAGTAATATATTAAAATTGTAGACGTTTGAGTCAAATGATACTTAAAACTATATTCTTCAAAAACAATGGATAATGTGACCATGCAATTTTTTATGTCTATATAAATGTGAAAGATTGGCAGAACAAGTTATTAAATTTTGAAAAATATGAAAAAATTGAATTACTTTATTATCTGTATTCCCCTGTTCCTTGGTTACTGCTGCAAGTTCTGCAACGTTACTCATACGACATGTTTCGATGCTACGACTGCATCATCCTCAGGTCTGATGGGAAAACAAGAAACACACCAAATGACGTCATGGTTAAAACACAATATGTTAGCCATTGTGGTATAGCATGCAAAATTGGTAAAGATTGATAAACTATAATATCGAGGAATAATACTTATGAAATAACATAATTACCAGATATTAAAACAATGTTGTTGAGTATTCCATATTGTGTGATCAGTACCCTTAATCACACAACATGGAATACTCAACTAAATTGTTTTAATATTTGGTAAATATGTTATTTCATAAGTATTATTTATCGATATTATAATTTATCAATCCTTACCACTTCAGTGGTCACATGTTCTAAGACGGTACTCTCGCAATAGAATAGACTGACAATGACAGGGAGATCTAGGTTATATCCTGGTCTGGTTCACTGAAAGGGTTTTTTCATAAATGGTTTCCAACTCTCCCTCCACGTAAATGTGTATACATGTCTTGTAAATTCAGCTTTCATCAGCATTAACACATTATAGTAAATAGTATACAGGCGTAACACCCAAATGGGTGCGATGCGTCACTAAAAATATATATTATATATATTTTATTTGCTTCTGAACCTACATAGTGCGGAATTATCTAAACTTTCATACTAATATATTGCTTCCTTGAAAAAAGGAATAAGTATATTTAAATTTTTCCATACCACAGTAATGAGCCAGTAACTATTTTAATATGTTTAAACGTAGTACTAAAAAATATTCTTTTGAAAATAACAAATTTAGCGTGAAAAGCTCTACTTAGAAATTAAACTAGACCTAAATCAATAAATCCTTTCATCTTTAATAACAGGGGTTGGATATGAGTGGTGATAAGAATTTTCTAGTGAATTGTTCCCACCTCCTTGGTATCAAACTTGTCCTTGAGTTATGAACACACTTTTGCCATCTACATTTTAATGTATGGGATCGGGAAAATGTATATTGAGGGCTAAGGTCTACTTATACAGACCAACCATGTGGAGCCAACCTTTGGGCTTAATAAAGACACTCTTCTGTTTTATAAGATAACAAATAAATAAAAGCGAACAATCGATTAATTGATAAACGAATCATATTTCACGTGTTTAATATCTAGCAATTCTAGTCCAGTTTGTCGATGATGAGTAAGTTAGGGCTAGATTTTTAGCCGAGCCTATTGAGGGTGTTTGTTTCTAACTTGTTTCGAACAGTTTCCTCCATGTAAATATGGATACATACACATTCAATTCGACCTCCTTTACCATAACTCACTCACGTATTATATATAATGCGTACAGCCCAGACGGGTAGTAAGACGTGGTTGTAAATTTTGTTTGATATATAAATATATAACATATTTTCATGGCTATATTATCCCTTTTGCTGTAGCACGGAAAATTGCAACATAATAAATTGTCTACATTTCTTCGAATGTTTTTGAATAGAGTATATTTTAGTTTTCATTACCATCTCTGAAACTTCCGACAAACAGAGGTGAAGTGGATGTAACATTATTATTCTTGGGTTAACAATGAAAATTTATAACACGTCGAAAACTAAGGAGCAATAACAAATGACCAATTTACATTTAATAATTAATTTTTTACTAAGATACACCCACGTCCTAACTAACGATATAGTTGGTTTTAAAAATACTATCATTCAAATAAAAATATTTCTGTCATCCTCAGAATATTGTGAATGCCACACTTTTCACTGCCACGCCTAACGGAACATCACCGAGAGACAAACCCCAACGCCATGCTTTCAACTTCCACTAGATCTCGGTTTGAAACTGACTCCACTACCACCGGGATCATTTATTAAACCTTTCTGCAAACCGGCAAATTACTTCATCGCATGTCAGGCCACCACTTCTCTTGGGACTTTCAGTCCAATTCTATTGATATATAAAATCTAATAAGTTGTAGTGCAGACAGTAGTGCAGAATACATCATTTATTTGTTATTGAAATTAGCTTGGAAGGAGTAATAACAGTTGGCTTAGTGCAAGACATAAATGTTTAGAAGATGTATGAGAGTTAACAACATTCGAAACTTCCACTATTTTGCTAGTGCATTATTTGATAAAGTGATCCAACCCTCTTTTTAGACAAGCGCCGTTTAACTATTAATTTTACGCTAACCTCTTACCTTCACGGCCAGCTAGCACATACACAACGAACTATTTATTCGTATCATTGAATGCCAGGAAAAATTCACTGTTTCTCAGATAAGCTTCATATATTCAATCTTAAATCAATAGAACAAGAAGAGAGTATTTAAAGGAATTGCATATACATTCTTGTTTAATTTTAGCAGAGCGTCTTACTACCCGTTTGAACAATACGCTTAAGAACTAACTATTCTAAAGGGCTAGGAATTGGGACGGTTGAATTTAGAGGAAGTGAACCCGCATTTGCGTGGAGAAGTGGAAAACCATTTTGGAAAAACTCACCCCAGTTCACTCGAGCGAGATTTGAACCTCAATCTCCCCATCCTTGTCAGTCTATCTCAACACGAAATTAGCGCTTTATTTAACTTCGCCACCAACTCAAACACGGACTGTATGTATGCTAGATCCTATCGAATATAAATAAAGGCACCACAACTAGTTATGAAGTTCCATGTATATTTGGCAACAGCAGACGTTTCTAATAACAGTAAATATATTATATATATTATATTATTAGCACCGCGTCTTGCTACCCATTCGGTTTGTATACATTTACACTAATGTGTAATGGTAGGGTGATTGTGGGATGAAATGGAGGACCTAGAGTTTAACGTGGGATCCGAACTATGGTGGAGGCCTGGCATTCCACTCATTACCAAGTTGTGATTAATACACGTCTTGTCAGAGGTGAAGGAAGTGTTTGCAAATAAGATAAATCTGGGCCGGAGCCAAGGATTGAACCCCGGACTCCCAGCACCGAGGTCTGACACCTTACCCCTAGACCACCAGATCACATTAAAAACAGTAAAGAACTTACAATACTTTTTACTTAAGGATATTTACATTCCAAACCTTAAAAAAGCATAGATATCATTTATGGTGTTTTTAAACTCGTAAACCAAAAACAAAATTTATACCTGCTTTTCATTCATTTAAACCTTCCCACGTTAATATTATATTAATACTTGCACACGACATAACCAGTATTATGGGTTGGATTTCCAAAAATTATTTAGTAAAAAAAACAACAGATATGACAAAAACAAAACCACAATTAACATTATACATTTATTTTATTAGAAAATTATAGTAAAAGTAAATATAGTAAACAACCATTTTATCAATAAAAGTATTTATCAAAAATTTTTACTAATCGTTGTATTGTGGCCATTTTGGTATAGTTAAATAAAGTATGGAATCGAACTATGGTACCTCAAAGTTATATAGACAGTCATAGTAACTTTGAAGAAACAAATAAATTACCTTTTATAACTAAAATATGTCCTATGGATAAATTTTATCAAATATTTTTTTTTGTCCACCCGGAAATAATATGGACCCTTAAATTATATAAGTTTTTTTAACTCAGCGTCTTAAAAACAAAGTAAAAATATTTTTCATTTAATATATAATTTGCACTACATATGTGTAATATAATAACTAATCATTAATAAATTCATAATTAGCTATTCACAGTAATAAAGATTCTGAAAAGAGGGAGACTTGCTTTATGTTACCATATAAAACCAATAAATATGGGTAGCACTGCTGCCAAAATAATGCGTGCCATGGTTAAATCTTTTACAGCTTAAAAAAACTAATTTATTAATGAGAGTAAACATAATTAGACATAACCCCTCCCCCATCACTTCTTCTCTACAGGCAAGAAATAATTTAAGAAC
The DNA here is from genome assembly GCA_902151445.1 of Timema monikensis. Classification (NCBI taxonomy): domain Eukaryota; kingdom Metazoa; phylum Arthropoda; class Insecta; order Phasmatodea; family Timematidae; genus Timema; species Timema monikensis. Next base: position 41,147 of record CABFVZ010003854.1, on the reverse strand, counting down.
TTAAGGCTTTCTCTAAATCCGGCCTTGGGCGTAGCTAGGCAAATATTCTGCAGTCATGTGTGGAGGTATAGCATACCGCGCGGGCTGGGCCAATAAATTTCTACCTTACAATTACGACGGAGTGTACATGCATATATCATACAAACATTAACGTTTACAACCCAACCAGGCACACAAACAATCATATCATACATACAATACATACAATAACACAACAATGAATACATTCAATAGCACAACAAACTATATATTAATACATGCAACATTCTTATATAAACACAATGCAGAAAAGAATACAGTATATCACATACATCAAAGCAATAGATAAAATACAAATTACCTATACATTATAATGCCCATCATCATCCATAAATATATAGCATACAAACCTTAATACTTTATCCATCCATTAATCCATACAAAGCATACAAACATAAAATGCACACAATAACACCACAAACCACACAGCCAATGGCATCACAAACCATACGAACAATACACTAATGTAGCCTGAATGTAAAATAGTACATGGAAGACCCCGACATTCAGAATGACAGGGAATAGTGAAGTGCTGCAATCAAGAAGTTGAAAACGTGTATCCAGCCTCGATGGATGACAATGGTAGCACATACCGGGGAATAGACCGTTTCTTTTAGTGACAAGATAGCTTTTCAAAGCCTCGAATCATAGGCAGAAGTCCCTACTCTCCTGCTAACCATTCCTCCTCATGTTCAAAGACGAGTATTTACTGACTGCTGAAGATCAGCACGTATAAGCAATGCAGACCTACTGGAGGAAAAAACATACAAAAATAACAAGAAAGTAAACTTTAAGCTTTAAGGTGAAGATTATTAAACTAAAAGTATTTTAGCTATTTCCTATGTAATCATCCATTATTAAATATATACAATAATTTTAAATACCCCTAATTAATTCTATAATAATATAATTTTATATATTTAAATAACCAAAGTAATTATGTTGGCAATTTTACATCTCTGTCTGTATTTGTGTATATGTATATCACTCTAACCCTGGCCACAGATATGCAACGGTTTGATAGGTTTTGATCAAAATGATATATAGATGCTATAGGACAATACCTTGTTTTTTTTAAAACAAATGATACATTTTTAAAATAGCTATAACGATTTGTTATCTGGTAAGATTTTTACAATGTACAAAATTTTATATATTTATCTTTCTTAAAAAAATGTTTGGTTGCTTACTGATGATTGGTATTTAAAAAATTAGTTTGAAATAAATATCTTCAATAATGTTGTACAAAATTAGTGTCTTTGTCTATTTTACATGATAAATAATAATATATGTTTAAATTTCTAAAATTAATTAAGTTAAATATTGTTTACTTAGTTAGAAAATTAGAAATTGTTCGAAAATAGCTTTGGCGAATTAGTTCAAAACGCATGTCTGAAAATGGTTTTTAGTGATAAATATTAATGTGATTTTATCTTTACAAATTCAAAATAATTTAAGGGTAGCTTGGAAATAACTGATTTTTGAAGATTTGAAATCTGTTAAAAAGGGTGTGTTTGTTATGATAAAAAATATGATGTGTTTGTTTTTCTGAGAAGAACTTAACTAAGGTTAGTATACCGAAAACCTACTTTTGAAAATTGTGTTCAAAGTTGTAATTTATTATAACTTAAGAACATTTGTTCTACCATATCTTATCATTTATTGGTTTTAAATAAACCATATTTGATTAATTATCCTACTCATATGTTTTTACTTTCTCGCTATATTATTAGTAGAGAAAGTATTGTGATCGTCAAAAAAACCGAACTTGAGATATTTATGAATTTTGACGTTTCATGACCCCCCCGAATCCGAAAAAGTTATTTTTGAATTTCCGTCTGTCTGTTTGTACCTCCAACTAGAGCCTAAACTATTTTACCGATAGGGCTAAAACTTTGTATCTAGGGTTTTAATAGGGTTTCCCTAAGGGGATTTTTGGAATTTGATATATAACCCTAATATTAAGGGTAGTTTACTGAAGGGCAAAAAGAGAAAATGTCGATTTTCTCAAAATCGGCTTAAGCGATTTTAATTAAATTTCATTTATAAATATTCCAAACAAAATGGATACTCTTAATACTTCTGCAAAATAGCTTTAAGGGTTCCGGTCTGATGCATAAATTAATTTTTTTTATTATATCTCCGAAAATATTTGAGATATGAAATTACTCATCATGACAAATATGTAGGTCTATTTATAGTACAAATATGTTATATGAAACATATTTCTATAATACCAATAACCTTTAAGCTATACGCAAATATATGAATTTTTTAACTTTTAGAACACAAAAGGTTAAGTATTGTAACTGTAAAATAAATTAACCTGAAATGATGATGGATGGCATCGTCTCATGACCCCCCAAACCTTAAAAAGTGGTCTTTGCAATGCCGTCTGTCTGTGTGTCTGTTTAAACTTAAAATAAGAGTAGTTTAATAAAGGGCGAAAATAGAAAAAAATCTATTTTCTCAAAATCGGCTATAACGTATTTGATTAAAAGTCGTATTTAGGCGTTGTCTAAGATAGTAAATAAACTGGTTATTTTAATTTCCCCATGAAAATGACTTTTAGGGTACTTTACAGAAGCAGAAACTTCCGTAATTCCACAACTATTTAAGATACTAAATAACTTTTCATTGCAAAATTGTAGTACTATTAAAAATAAAAAACTTTTATATGAAATATATTTTTATTAAACCAACAGTTTCTGAGATATTGACAAATATATTAATACAATTTTGTGAACTTTTGTTATGATCTATCTCCATTTTAGACTCAATAGTCAATATTTATATTTTGTAGGGTCAACATTTATAAGTGAGGAATTAAATAGCAATGCGATATCATGAAGATTTGCAACACCTAATAAAATGTCGAAAATTTTAACCGGAAGTTGAAATTTTAATACCAAGTATTGACCCTTGTGGACCCAATATTGATCTTTTTTTCTTCGGTCCAAACATACAAATGAGGGTATTAATTCTTTAAAAATAAACCAGGACTCAAAAAAGTTTTACATAAATATAGTGCAATTCATGCTTGGGTTTGCTATTGTATATTATTTCGTTTCACATAATATAGTACAAGTTTTGAGTAAATATCTCAATTTTTAAACGCTAGAGCGAGAAAGTCCGCGTGGTGTTCGGTACCATTTATTTAATCATCACCGCGTCTTACTTCTGGTTACCCGCCTCGGTGGCGTAGTTGGCTAACGTACTTGTCGTGTTGAGCTCGACTGCTGAGGACGGGGAGATCGAGGTTCGAATCTCAGTCGGGTGAACTGGGGGTGGTTTTTCCTAAATGGTTTTCCACTCTCCCTTCACGCTAATGCGGGTTCACGTCCTCTAATTCAACCTTCCCAATTCCTAATCCATTTACGTAATTAGTACTTAAAGCGTATAACCCGAACGGGTAGTAAGACGCGGTGCTAAATATTATATTATATATTACTTCTGGTTCAGGTTATAAGCATATATGATCATTAATCTATTGGAGTAGGAATGAAGAAGTAAGTATTTTGGAGGTAATCTACCCGCATTTGCGTGGATGGAGAGTGAGAAAACATTTAGAGAAAACTACTCTCAGTAGACCAGTGATTTGAACCACGATGTCCCCATCATCAGCAGGCTAGTCTAACATAAGAGTGGCGCCTTTGACCGTTCGGCCACTGAAGCGGGTACTAATATACAGGGTGATTTGTAATTGTAAAGAATAAAGTGGTGCAGCGGAATCTACACTAAAAAATAAACTAAAGGTTTCATAGCAACATATTGCCGGAACCGCTACTTTATCGAAAGACAAATAGGGACAGGTCATACAGAAACTACCGTTATGCCATGGAGCTTTTTTTAATTAACTTGGCTAGTGGGACATTGTACGTTCATAGATGTTTGATCTGTCCATCATTGCACTCAAAACACAGTTCAGCTCTCCTGAACCACGACCGTCGTGTTCGTTGGAAGATGCGTGGCATATCCCAGATCGTATAAACCAGCAGACACAATTACATTTCACAGATGTTAAGAATACACAATTCCCACAGCCAGAAGGGGTGGTTTTGAACATAATATGATTAATCACATCTACCTACCTCCTTTTACACAACACACTCCACGCTAATGTGGGTGCACTTCCTCTAAACGACCTTCCTTATTGAACGTGAGGCTACTGGTATTATCATGAAAACTATGACGACACAAGTAATAGGTGTGGGATATTCTTTACGACTCAAATTTGGTATTCAATGTTGGCATCGGGAATGTACTATATTTGTGGCACAAACTGAGTACTACATATTTGCATAGGAATTTAGCAGCGCCTGAAGCTTGCATACGTTTGAACGAAAACTATGGCAGAACATAATTTGAGAAATATAGCACAAACTCAGCACATTACAGTGTTATGTATTCGCATTCGCAATGTATACATAGTGGATCATAATTTTTACCGTTGTTAAAAAAAATTTTTTTTTAATATTTATTTTAGTATAATAATGGTAAAAATAATGCTTAATTGCTAACTATAACATCTAGGAATTCAGTACCTCCAATTAGTCTTCATCTAGCCTTAGGTGTATACAATTATCAATTCTACAACTAATAAATAAAATTAGATCCTTTTTATTAAGTATTTAAAAACTTTGAAAAACATACAATATGTACTTAAATTCGAGCTAAATGACCCAACATAATAATAATAATAATAATAATAATAATTAAACAAATATGTATTTACTTTGTTAAATAAATAATCACGGAAAACCGTTAATAATCTTTTATTCAAGTTAAACCAATTTACATATAATAAAAATGTTCAATGAGTGTAAAAACCATATTTTCTAACGTATATGACACCAAAATGTGTGTATATTAAGCCATTCAAATAAAAAAGTTGAGTCTAATGAAGCTTTTTCAATGTCACTGGTAGCGAGAATATAAGTAAATTGTCGCAATATTTTTCCTAACCCCCCGCTCCCAGTTCCGGCGCCTATGGGTACTAGTTGAGCCATACATTACCTCTTTGTTTTCCGGTGCGTCAGTATCTTCAGCATCGGTACTCCGGCTTCCCCTCGGTCCATATTGGTGTAGAAGGAACAATACATTTTGGAAACCCAAACCACTGAGTCTTCTGCGTTTACTGTCCTCTAGTTTTTTTATTCACGGCGGAACTGGGTTTTTAACGATTTAATCTTTTTTTCAACTTCCAGTGGACTTACACCGTAAAGTTTAGAATTACGTTCATATGCATCCACTTTCTTGGTCCTAATCTTGTAATCGATGCATTGCATGTTCCATAAGCATGGCGTGTTGTGAAAATCCTCTATCAAGGCCAGGGGTTTTTGAAAATCCCACACCCCCATCGTCCCAGACACAGAGGGATTAAAAACAGTGAGAAATCCAAAAAAAGAGTTGTTCACCAAGGAGGGGTCTAGACACGACTGAACAATAAACATACTTTTGTCCGAGACGGCCATCCACACTTGTGTGTATAGGAGCAAATGTTCGTATGTTTTCTATCCTCGACAGAATACAAACACACACACACAACATTTTTTTTATATATGCGGACAAATATCCAAAACACTTTTCAAACAGTATCTATAGTAAATGCAATTATAGCAGTGTAAGATGGCAGAAGAGCATATATTATGGTGGATAGGGCGTTGAGTGAATGATTTGACATTGAACAATGTGTTAAACAAGGTTGTGTTATGACCCAATGGTTTTTAATGTATTCATGGATAAGTGTATGAGGGATGCTTGTAAGGACACGGTTGGTGTACAGATGGACAATGTGAATGTGAGAGTGCTGCTATATACAGATGGTGCCATATTAATGGCTGAGAATGAAAGTGACTTGCTGAATGCATTAAATAATCTTAATGTGGTGACAGGCAGAATAGATAACTGTCTCAAAATCTAACATAATAGTTTTGATAAGGACGTAGCATCAGGAAATGATTGTCAATTTAGTATGGATGGAAAATTGTAAAAGCAGATGAATTATTTTGCGTATCTGAGCCGAATGTTCTGTAAATATGGAAGAATAGATGGTAAAATCAACATATGGGTGAATGATTCTAGGAGAGTAGTTAGTGGCTGTATGTGTACTATTGCAAAGAATGAAGTATCGAAAGTGGCTAAGATGGTGGTATATTAAAGTGTGTTAACACCAACATTGTTTGATAGATTTGAAGCGTGGGTTTATCGGGACTAACACAAGAGCAAGGTTAATGTGGTTGGAATTATATATATATATAAGAAATGTATCTGTAAAAACTCTTATTGATAAAGCCAGTAATTAATGGGTGCTGAAGTACTGTGGTTTGAAAGGAATCCAATAAGTATAGATGAAAGAAGCGTATTACGCGGGTTTCCGCACGTTGAGAGAATGAGAGTATGGATCTAGGGACGAAACAAATATATGAAGGAAGAGTATGTGGATCAAAAGGAAGGGGTAGGCCATGTTAGACGTGACTAAATGTTGTAGAAGAATGTGTGTAAAAGAGAAAAATTAAGCGTTCTAACAATAAAAGAACATGTAGGACTGTGTGTGGATGTTGTTGAGGCAAAGGGGGTATGCAAGGATAGGAAGTGTGGAAAAAGTTAGTTAAAATGGCTCAAGTACGGAATTGTTTTTTTAAGCTATAGGCCAGTTTCTTGCCTATCACGTAAGGGAACGAAGTGATTAGGTTTATATGTAATAATTAATTAGGAGATACGTCATTTTGTTTAAATTATACTTAATTGAAACAAAGATTTCAACAGATGTATACAAAATTCAGTCCAAACTTTTAAGGTTTTACTTGATGCATACATATTTTAAAATATCCAGGCTCAGCTACTCTGGCCGATATTCGAACCGTTGTATCCCCGTCTCCGGACAACCAGACTAGACAAGCTTCGCAATTTGTCTGTGTTGCCTAACTTTGCAGGTAGTGGTGTGAGAAGTGACCAAAATAAAATTAAAACTGACAACTATAAAAACGGAAATATTATTCAAATTTGTAAACAAAGGCTTAGAATAATAGCAAGGACAAATGATCGAGTTCCGTATGAAAATGGTTGTGATGGCAGCGCCTCCTCTGTCTACACTCTTGTGAATGGAGACTGGGAGATAAACATTGCTTCTCAAGCGCCGCACATTGTGGGGTCTGGCGTCACAGGAAGTTGTCTGTGGAAGGGACGCGGGAGAGGAGGTTGTCCCCCTCCCACACACCCCTAATCCACTGTTACACAAACCATTTCTAGGAAGAGAGGTAGAACCGTTAACGCGGTTCCCTCGGCGCTTTTCTTATCTAAAAGCAAACATGAATCCTGTTCGAAAAATATTTTTAGATGTAGGGAGGGAGGAGATTAATATTTTGATTTAAAACAACCGTTTCCCAGTGTTGTTTGGCGTTCTTTAAACCTCACGAAATTATACAAATACAATGTTTGACACACGATATTAGAATACATTTTATATTTGATTCGCTGCTTGGTTCGCAAATTAATGTGTTTTAGTAAAATATAGTTTATGTTGCGTAAAAAAATACACAAAACCATTCTAACAAAATTAAACAAATAAAACTATGATGGTACCTGTGTACAGTTCACAACTACCGTCATACATACCATCATATGGAGCTGGGGGCGGTATTGGATGTGTGTAATCAAAACAGCCATGTGTAAAGTTGAGGTTGTGCAGTTTCTCATAAGGCGTCAGTCGAGCGGGTTGCACAGCTTACATCCAGTCATGTATGAGTCTATGACTATGAGATGTAATAATGTATGTGTCTTTTCGATCTGACCTACCTAGCACTTCCTATATTGTATCCTCCAGCTCAATAAGTTTGGGGATCACTGCCGGTTAGAACATGCAGTCACATGTCGTTAATGTGATTAGAGACACAACCAACGACGAGAGACTGTCGCATGTCCAAATTGACATAAGTCCTTTGAAGACAAGTCCCCCACAATACCTCTTTCCACATATAAGCTCGCACAACTTAAATAATAATTTCACTATACGTTAAAAATAAATCTCGACATTATTTATTCCACTTCATAATTCTAACCACTATTCCAATTATTCTCGGGTGACCTGGCGGTCTAGGGGTAAGGTGTCGGACTTATGTGCTGGGGGTCCGGGGTTCAGTCCTCGGTCCCGGCACAAATTTACCTGATTACCAAACCCTTACTGCACCTCTGACAAGACATCTTGTGAATGTGGGGAATGCCAGGCCTCCACCGTGGTTCGGATCCCACGTTAAACTGTAGGTCCTTCATTTCATCTCACAATCACCCTCCCATTACACATTAGAGTAAGTGCGTATAACCCGAACGGGTATTAAGACGCGGTGATGATGATAATAATAATAATACATTCTCTGTTTCGGCTTCTCGTTCATGGACTACCCAAACCAATGATAAAAGGCACTTTGAATACAATTGTGTCAAGGTCAAATATGAACGTAACCTGTGGGTGTGAGCTCAGTAGCGTAATGTAGGGGTGTTAGTTAAACCTGTGTGATACTGGTGTGAATGTGCGTCTGTGCTAGCTTCACTTTAGGCTTGGGTAAAATATATATTTTCTTATCCCACACGCCTTAACAATATTTTCATTATAGTTCTATGATACGTTAAAACATCTTATTTTGCTATGATCCAGTATTTTTTTTTATGTATATGATGGGTTTAGTAACAATTTTAACACAATTACTTGTATGTTAAGTCTAATATAAGGCGGTAGCCTTGGTTTCTCCATTAAAGCCATCTAATTATTATTAATATAGTAGTGGGAAATCTATATTGGCTGAGTTTGACTTTAATCATAAAAGTAGAGACAAACTCAGAGAGCAAGTAAGTACAACTCTTACTAATAAAGTCTTTAACTATTATGTTATTCATTAAAAGATTTTTAAAAAGATTTTTCTTTTTGATGGGCTATATATAAATAATTGCAATGTTTTTTGTTTTAATGACTATATTTCCTATTCCAGCTTAGTGTCAACATTTACTAAGTGGAATTTTTGCTCAGCAATTTATTGTTTTGCTATTTGGTTATTTTACAGTAGGTTTTTGCCGCAGCATCTCTCTCATTAAAGTCGGAAAAATTAACTAAGATTATTATTCCAGCAAATCATCTTAACTACCAAAAACACAATTTCACACACGTGTGAGAGAGGGAAATGTTTCGTATTAGTACGAGGTCACATATTAACATATACTTGTAGTAGGAATCCGATTTACGGAATACAACGTACAGCGAAGACACGATAGTTAATATACGGATGCAGTGGCAAAGTTTTATAAAACGTATGTCTGGAGAAAATTTAATCAAGCCCTTCCCCACCCGTTTCCCCCTGCTTTAATAAAATGCTATCCTGTGTGTACCTACGCCAACCAGCCACGACGCATTTTTACTACGTACACCCTGTATTTTCGACACTATTTCGCTTCGATGACGAGATAGTGATGCTACAGAGCTTTCCATGCTCCTGTAAAAATAAAGAGTACAACAAAACAATCCCGTTTATATCAAATGAGTAATTTTTGGGTAAATAGCGTCAAACAAACAAAAAACAGGAAGGAAAACATATTAAAAAATGGATTTTATGAATAAATGTTGTCGTCTTAAGTATTTTTATATTGCTGACCTGCTATAAGTCTTTCGACTGTTGGTTAGCACTAAAATACAGGAAATGATTATTATTATTATTATTATTATTATTATGAATACAGCTATTTACTAACCATAGTGTTTGTATATGAAATTTGAATAGACGTATGACCCACAACATAATCATTGTTGGATTCATTATTTTTGCATCGCGTTTTACTACTCAACCGGGCTAGCCAAATTTAACCATACAAAAGTAGTTGGGATGAGGAAAGTACAATTTATAACAAACGTACCCTCATTTACGTAGAGGAATAGTAAGAAACTATTTAGGAAAAATACTCTCACTACACATGTTTCGTGAGCCCCTATCGTCTATGGCACAGCGCGTCCTCAGGCTGCGGATAGAGAAAATGAGGGGTAGCTGGTAATATATTTAATATGAGGTCACGGACAGCCGATAGGATAGTCCCCCATCGTTGGGGCTGGGCGTGGGTTTCATGAACTCTCACCATTAATATAATCCATCGAGAAATACACAAACACGCTCTCACAATACCGTGTCAGGGTTAGAGCTCAAAAACCCCATCAAGAAACACACTCTCACATTACCATGTCAGGGTTAGAGCACAAACCACCTCATCAAGAAACACACTATCACCATACCATTCCAGGGTTATAGCTCAAACCACCCCATCAAGAAACACATTCTCACATTACCATGCCAGGATTAGAGCTCAAACCACCCCATCAAGAATCACACTCTCACCATACCATGCCAGGGTTAGAGCTCAAACCACCACATCAATAAACACACTCTCACATTACATGCCAGGATTAGAGCTCAAACCACCCCATCAAGAAAC
>CABFVZ010003854.1:11540-29520 GCA_902151445.1 Timema monikensis | reverse complement strand
TTAGAGCTCAAACCACCCCATCATGAAACACACTCTCACATTACTGTGACCGGATCAGAGCTCAAGAAACCCCATCAAGAAACACACTCTCACATTACCATGCCAGGATTAGAGCTCAAACCACCCCATCATGAAACACACTCTCACATTACTGTGACCGGATCAGAGCTCAAGAAACCCCATCAAGAAACACACTCTCACCATACCATTCCAGGGTTATAGCTCAAACCACCCCATCAAGAAACACACTCTCACATTACCATGTCAGGGTTAGAGCACAAACCACCTCATCAAGAAACACACTATCACCATACCATTCCAGGGTTATAGCTCAAACCACCCCATCAAGAAACACATTCTCACATTACCATGCCAGGATTAGAGCTCAAACCACCCCATCAAGAATCACACTCTCACCATACCATGCCAGGGTTAGAGCTCAAACCACCACATCAATAAACACACTCTCACATTACATGCCAGGATTAGAGCTCAAACCACCCCATCAAGAAACTCACTATCACCATACCATGCCAGGGTTAGAGCTCAAACCACCCCATCAACAAACACACTATCACCATACCATGCTAGGGTTAGAGCTCAAACCACCCCATCAAGAAGCACACTATCACATTACCATGCCAGGATTAGAGCTCAAACCACCCCATCAAGAAACACACTATCACAATACCATGCCAGGATTAGAGCTCAAACCACCCCATCAAGAAACACACTCTCACTATACCATGACAGGGTTAGAGCGCAAACCACCCCATCAAGAAACACACTCTCACTATACCATGACAGGGTTAGAGCGCAAACCACCCCATCAAGAAACACACTATCACATTACCATGCCAGGATTAGAGCTCAAACCACACCATCAAGAAACACACTCTCACCATACCATGACAGGGTTAGAGCTCAAACCACCCCATCAAGAAACACACTATCACCATACCATGCCAGGATTAGAGCTCAAACCACCCCATCAACAAACACCCTATCCCTATACCGTGCCAGGGTTAGAGCACAACCTACCTCATCAAGATACACACTCTCACATTACCATGCCAGGATTAGAGCTCAAACCACCCGTCACTAACAAACCAAACTAGACGAGCTTGACGTCTAGTCAGCATTTCCAACTTTGCGTGTTCCACAGAATTATTAAACACACTCTTCTTGCCAATAGTCCATGAATAAACATTATTAATAATGTACGTCCCTTTATGTAGCGTAATTCATTACACTTTAGAGTTGAGGTTATTTATTAACTTTATAATCAATCTACTGTCACAGCCCTGAGAGTGAAGCCGGCCGGGCGCGTCGCGGGAACAATGCACATAGCGCCTCGAGATATAGAGAGTAGGCAACCATTCTGGCGCTTCGGATGAGCTGGTTGCTCACGATCAATTCACCGCAGTCTACAGGAGAATTCTACTGATATCCCAGCCCAAGTAGTCACAAACTTGTGTGGTTATAGGAGAGTCGCACTACATTCCCATGAGAATGTTTACCAAAAATCTTACTATTTTTTGTCGACACTGTCGAACCAAAATATAATTTCTCTGTTAACTTAAATCGATTAGCACACACACACACCGTATACCTGCTTCGGTGACCGCATCGCCCAAGGCGTCACTCTCACAATAGACTAAATTTCCGATGACAAATAGATTTAGTTTCAAATTCTGGTTGAATATACGTTGGATGTTTTTTTTTCTAAATGGTTTGCCACTCTCACTACACGCAAGTGCGGGTATACTTCCTCTTAAATTCAACATGCCTCATCCCTAATCCACTAGCGTAATTATGACATATGTGTATAACCTAACAGCTATTAAGACGTGGTCCTAATAAACTTTTATAAACGGACATGTCCTGAGTTAACTACTCTAAAACAAATGCCAGTAGTAGTTATAATGTGCGTATAACCCGAATGGGTAGTAAGACACGGTGCTAATAATAATAATAATAATAATAGTAGTTATAATGATCCTTAATTGGTCATACTAATTTTAACTAGTAATTTATTCCAGTTCCCAGTGAATAAAATGTAAGTTTATCTCCCGTGGTTCGTGATAGATCGTAAAATGCGCCAAAGGCTAGGAATCTTGTAGGTGTAGGAAACATGAATAAAACATTATTTTATTTGAATACTATAATAACTGTTATTTTGGAAAGGAAGTCCAGGAGGATGTCGGATATGGAGGTGAGAGGCTGAGAGGAAGACCAAGGGATTGAAGGAAGTAAAGAGGAGAGAGGAGAGGACTGGGCCAAGGTGGAGGAAGAGAGGTAGTGGGAGGAAAGGAGGCGGTGGAGATAGTTATATTGCAAACAAATCCAGCTAGTGGTTGGAAGCTTTTCATGATAATGATGGTGATTATTTAAAATAAATGAGTATAAGAAAGACTGAAGTAAATATATGTTTAGCAGCCTATTCTCTTGCAATTACTTACGTTACATTAAACAGTCAAATTATTAATATACTATGATAAAGTTAGATAATACTTGTGACACAAAGTGAGTTAATAAATTGAAAACAAGAAAGTGACAAGTATTTTAATAACAGACAAAATAAATTAATACAAGTGATATCAGTCCGACACCTTAGTTCAGTCGGTAGCATGTCTGTCTACTGAGTTAAGGGTTCCGGGTTTGATTCCTGGCAAGGCTGAAAAAATTATCATTGGTAAAATGTGGGCTTCCCCTGTCACAGACATGAAATAGTGGTCGGGGGCTGAATGTTGTGTCTGTTATAGAATAAATTACTTTATAAGTCGTGTACTGATATAATCAGTCGGTTCAGAAATTGCACGTAAAATACTTCAAGTGAATAAAAATAAATAATTTATATATTAAGAGTTGAAAACAATTGTTTGTGCATCACATCTTATTATCCACTCGGGTTATACGCTTATGTACTAATTACGTTAATGGTTTTAGGAATATGGTTAGATTCATAGCAAGTGGACTCGCATTTGCGTGGAGCGAATGGTAAACCATTTTAGAAAAATCACCCTCGGTACACCAGACCGATATTCAAAGCTTGCTATCCCCGTCATCAGCAGTCTAGTCTATTGCGAGACTCGCGTATTAGACTATGCGGCCATTGAAGTGGGTTTGAAAAAAATTTGATGTTTTTGAAATGTAATTAAAATATTAATTCCTACATTACTCGCTCGTTACTATTTAATTGGTGTGAATATCTAAATATTCCGGATGGGCAGTAAGACGCGATTTAAGAAACAAAACTGATTATCGTGTAACCTTCTGCAATGTGGCCAGTAAAGTACAAGATAATCTCATGACAAGTTTTAAGGTTTTAAAGAACAAAGCTTAGGATTGGTTCTGGAACCATGATGTAAAATAGGGTATACAAATATGGTATTAAAAATCATACAACTTTTATTATCAGGGGGGACGAACCTTTTTGGGGCAAAGTATTTATAGTTTTCTGTGAAATTCTGGTGCGAAAATGGAGTCGTTCATAATTATTATTAATTTAATAATTTATATAATATATTCTAGTTATAATATTTTTTTTAGATTTCATATTATAGTTACATAGTTAATTATAGCTATATATTATTAATGTAAACAAATATATTACAAATAGGGAGAACAATGGTTTAAAGACAGGACATTTAATAAACAAGTAACAGAACAATTCTAAATACAATTAACATTATAACTAAGAAATTAAACGTTAGTTGCCAAAACACGGTGTTTCTCAAACACTTTGCTCAGACCTAAACCAGGGCAGAAAGAAACAGAAAGTCCTTGTAAAAATTGTCCGGAAAAGTAATCTTGCACAAATAATAATAATACTAATTCAAAGTTGAAGCTAGACGCAACAACGCGGGGAGTACGCAAATGTAGGTACGTACTTGTACATCAAGTTGCATACCACTAGGTGGGTAGAAGTGCCCGGCTGCGAGCAACGTGTCCAAAGGATGAGCCCGCACCAAATGCAGCTGACGGATACTGTTGTTATCAAGTCGAGGAGGGAGTTTTGAACATATGCGGTAGTGTACCCGCCTAATGATAGGCAACTTGTTATACACGTACGTACCTACAGCTGCGTACTCCCGGCGTTGTTGAGTCTAACTTCAACTTTCTTTTAATAATGCAAGAACACTTTTCCAGACATTATTATACTAGGACTTTCTGTTTCTTTCTGCCTACATATTCTCTGGTTTATGTTTGGGTGGAGAGTTTAGAAACAGCATCTATATTAGGCATTTAACATGTTGAACCACCCGACCACATGGTGAATAATTCCAATGGAATTGACAAGGCTAGCTCTAGATTATGTCTTTTGAACAACAATGGCTAGCTCGTGTACTGTATAAGGCCATAGACAATAAAGTAATATTTACCTCGGAGACTATTTTCCACCGCTTTTTAAGGCACATTCAGTCTAACCTTATTTAATTACACTAGTGAGATAGGAATGAATAGGGTGGAATTTAAAGGAATTACAACCACATTTTCACAAAAGGAGTTGAATAAATAATTTAGGAAAAACTATTTTATATAATTCAGGCAAGAATCTGAATCTCTATCTCCCCGTCACCAACAAAATAAAATTTTACTAGATTGACGTTCATTCCACCTGTCCTCCTGCCTCTCGATGGATTTTCTGGGAAGTAAAGTACAATTTATAAATGTCTACATATTCAGTTCAGTTATATACAGGATGTCTTTTAATTGGTGTCAAATATTATAGGGGCGTATTCTCGCCTACCAAACACTATAAAAAGTGCGTATAGACATGGGTGAGGGAACGCTTATTTTCTGAGATAAGAATATTTTTATTGTGAAATTTATAATCAATCCAACAGAAGAAGTAATGCAATAACTAAACAAGCCAAAGTGTAACAGAAACAAACAAAAACACAAGGCATAGCTATTTTTTTACAAGATTTTTTTTAAAAAGTGGTGTTTTGTTTAGAGGCATCCTCTGAGCTTGCGTTCCATGCTTTGTCGTACTCCGTTGGATACACCTGGGGTGTAACTTATTTACTCACATACACTTACGATACGCTCTTTTAAAACCCAGCATGAGGCACAAGGGTTGCGTAGAAAATATACTTTAAATGTCCTCAGAGACTAAAAAATAACTATTGTATTTGAATCTGGTTGTCAAGCAGATCATTCAATGAATCCCCCACGACCAATCCATATGAGTGAAAACTTTAATAACTCTAAAACTAAACGTTTCTGGACCCATACTTATATGATCGTTTCTTAGTGTTTGGTCGATGAGAATACGCCCATAGAATATTTGACACAAATCAAAACACATCCTGTATATTTATAGATTACTATTTCAGTCATTTTTCGAACACTAAGATAATATTGTTGATCTTGAGATGATTAGCCTAATGTGTTACACCCTTCTGCCCTGTAAAACTTACGAACCAAGGAAAGGGAAGGCTAAATCTGTTATATTCTGTATTTACTGTACGCACAGTACAATGTTCTGTTAATTTGTCTTTGTGATAAAAGTATTTATTTCCAAAATGCATAATATTGATTGCACTACCTGAGTGAAACTTCAACATGTTGGTCTTGATTATTATTCTAGCACATTATGTTTTATGTAGCATAGCCTTTCAATACTGAAGTACCACTTGTCAATCGCCGTTGTTGGGTCAAACTCTAACAGGAGGAGGGGGGTCCATTTACAGAAATTTTGAGCGAATCATGCAGTGTCTGAATCTTGAGAGAGTTCCTATAAGCCGTCTTGAATCTTTTGTGGCAGCTGAAGCTTCTCTCACATGAAGCTGTGTTCACTGGTAGAACAGCACAAAATGTGACACTTTAGATCAAGCTGAAGACTATCTCAAATGAAGCTGTGTTCACTGGTAGAACAGCACAAAATGTGACAATCTAGAGCAAGCAGAAGCCTATCTCAAATGAAGCTGTGTTCACTGGTAGAACAGCACAAAATGTGACAATCTAGATCAAGCTGAAGACTATCTCAAATGAAGCTGTGTTCACTGGTAGAACAGCACAAACTGTGACAATCTAGAGCAAGCAGAAGCCTATCTCAAATGAATGCTGTGTTCACTGGTAGAACAGCACAAAATGTGACACTTTAGATCAAGCTGAAGACTATCTCAAATGAAGCTGTGTTCACTGGTAGAAAAGCACCAAATATGACACTTTAGATCAAGCTGAAGACTATCTCAAATGAAGCTGTTTTCACTGGTAGAAAAGCACAAAATGTGACACTTTAGATCAAGCTGAAGACTATCTCAAATGAAGCTGTGTTCACTGGTAGAACAGTACAAAATGTGACAATCTGGAGAAGCTTAGGGAATCTTGCTGGACAATTTTCACCATAAATCTTCCCCAGCGTCTGATTCAAAGTCACTCTGCTAACAGAAGATCCTCTTTATCACTGAACAGGTTTGAGTTCAAGTACATGAAGAGCTGCTTCATTTCTTCTATAACAAATCGAAGAATTTGTTTCTTTGGGATGCCAAACCAAGGTGTCGAAAACAAATTTACTCACATCTGTTGATATAGATTGCAATCTTGGTTTGAAAGCACGCGCTTTCCAAAGCACTTATACACACTGACTTGAGACACGAGCATCTGAGCCTATATAATTCGGAGGCGTTTGAAACACGTAAAATAAAAATTTATTATTATTATTATTATTATTATTATTATTATTATTATTATTGTTAGCACCGCGTCTTACTACCCGTTCGGGTTATGCGAACTTACGCTAATGTGTAATGGTATGGTAATTGGGAGATGAAATGGAGGACCTACAGTTTAACGTGGAATCTGAACCACGGTGGAGGCCTGACATTCCCCACATTCACAAGTTGTGATTAATACACATCTTGTCACAGGTGAAGGAAGGGTTTGGTAATCAGATAAATCTGTGCCGGGACCGGGGATTGAACGAATTTAGTTGCCAGATTCAAATGTTTGGTCGCTAATGGCGACCTGGAAACAGAAAATTTCGAGACTTGCAGTTTAATATTATCAATATCACTTTGAATAAGTTTAACATAGTAGTACTTTGTGATTTTCTAGGAAAATACATGGTTTGATCCGTTCACAAGATAAACTGTAAATTAAAAATTATGTGTAAGAGTTATATGATGAAACCAGCTACATACTGAGAAGCAAGTTAAACCGTGAATAAACTTATGGTTTCCATTGATGAGACCGATACTTATATTCCCATGTATTTGTCTAAGTGGTGGGAGAAGAAAACTCAGGGGATAAATTTATTTACTCAAGAAGATCATTAACAAGAAACTTAGTTGATATAGGTAGGCCATTTGACAAGTTAAATAAATAAATAGAAACTGATAGTCTTCTACACGAAAACATTTTAATTGTCCTTGAAAACACCAAAATTGATGTGTTAGTAATTACAAATTCTCTCGACGTTTTGTATTGGAGATTCGTTTATCTTCCTTGGCACGTGATTGTCACAGAGTTTCTGAAGAGGTGAGGAAACATGGATTAAAAATAGTTTTATCACGCCGTATAGACTGACTAAATAGCTCCCATTGTTCATGTTAGAATTTAAAGACTTAAAAATAATTATTTGTTTGATAGCTGACAATCCGATACCATCTGAGTCAAAAATCAAGACAAAGTAATTGTATTTTATAAAATTGAATTTAGGTTTTATGACTGCCATTACTTGGACAAATATTTGGAATTAAAATGTTGTACTTAAGAAGTTTCGCAGAATAAACTTAAAAGTAACTTCAGAATTTATTATTATTATTATTATTATTATTATTATTATTATTATTATTATTATTATTATTATTATTATTATTATTATTAGCACCGCGTCTTACTACACGTTCGGGTTATACGCACTTACGCTAATGTGTAATGGTAGGGTGATTGTGAGATGAAATGGAGGACCTACAGTTTAACGTGGAATCCGAACCACGGTGGAGGCCTGGCATTCCCCACATTCACAAGATGTCTTGTCAGAGGTGAAGTAAGGGTTTGGAAATCAGATACATCTGTGCCGGGACCGAGGATTGAACCCCGGCCGCCAGCACAGAAGTCTGACACCTTACCCCTAGACCATCAGGTCACCAACTTCAGAATTTAGATGAGGCATTAGAATAAGATATTTTTAGATAAAATCAAGAATGTTTAAAATAAAAAATTTTAACAAACACTTTGAGAAAATGTTCATATACATTTTAATGCGAGGAACTAAATTGAATATAGATGGTTTGAATTTGTAAATTTGGTAGATATTTTAAAGTTGTTCCATGCATTAAATCAGGGTCGCTTGCAATCGGGAGACATTCTTACATTAAATTATTTTTGCTCGTGTTTTAAATGTTTTCATATTGTTATACTTGTGCTATTCTCCATAGGTTACCTTTCTTCCCCATCCCGCTATACGCTGAGAGTACGACACAGGTAAGAAAGGGGTATTTTGGGAGTCAATTTCCATCATTTGTTTTAAGGGCCTCTAACCTAAGTCCAGGGTTTTAATCATGCTATTGCTCACCGACTGACTAGCCGGTCAAATATTAGTTAAGGTTAGGTATTTTAGCTCATGGTGATTGAGGGCTCCTTGCAGTGGCGGCTAGAGGGATAGATTTTGGGGAAATTGTTATTTATGGGATATTTTTATGTTTATATTTATTTAGGCGTCACGTGGTCAACGGTAATATAATACCTTTCATGGTATAATAAGTGTGCATGCTTCTTTAAGTTATGTTTGGTACAAACTCATTCTCTAAAATAAACTAAAAAAAGGCGAGTCTAACACTCCCTGGTAAAAAAAATAAAAATAAAGTGTACACTGCTTGAATTTTTAATTTCTTATATAGTAATAGTGATAATTCTCGATCCCAAGATTAGAGTGAATATTGACCTTTATGAGCCCCAGAACTAAAAAATATATTTTTTTTTTGCTCTATTTTACTGTACCTAGGTAAACAAACATAATGGTTTGATGAATTTAATACAAAATTAATATTTATATGTTACTTAGTTGATAATTAATTAAGATGATTTTAATAATAGCTTTAAAATTAAGGGTAGTTTAAAGATGATGGATTTATTTTGAAATTGCGAAATAATTTGAAGATGGCTCAAACGTTCAAAATGAATACCTCAAGAGTCGTTTACATGATAAATAGCAATGTATACGTGAGTTTCATATAAATATTAATTTGCGTCTAATTTATTAATCACAAATTTTTGAATAAAAACTCCAAACTATAATGTGGGAAGCAAGCCACGTTAATACCGTACTATTTATTTTTAAATCACAGTATACTATTTTCAAATAAATATTTTAAATTATTGAGACCAAAATTACAATAACATTTCATCACATCGGAGATTCATTCTTATTAATTATGGTGAACATAGCGTACTCGTAGCTAAAATAGTACCTAGAAATAAAGTTACACAATCGACAAATAAAAGATCCACACAGAAATTTAGAGTAAATATAGTTTAACAAAATATGTAAGTGGTAGTAACAATACAAATAACTATATTTCACTATGAAAGTTGACTGATTTATAAAACGATGTGTAATATAAAAATGTGTTCAGTTTTTCATTTAAAGAAGATCAAACAAACCAAGACAAGTTATAAAAATATTCCCGACTTGGTGGCAAAGCTTTTTGGTCGCTTCAGAGAAATGTGTAACATTTTGAATGTTTTGCGGGCATAGCGCATAGCAATTTAAGTCAAGAGTATAAGATACACTTTCAGACCCCATCTTCCAGCTTTACATATTAATACCAAATAAAATAGTTTTATTTGTTCAACCCCACAACTTCAAACATGAATAGTGGTGGCAGAAGGGGAAGTCACGAGCTATGCTGCGACTACCAAACTACTACTAGACCTCTGTTTTAAACAATTATGATTTGTTGTTCAAACCTCGTGACCTATTATAAATATACAGACACAGTCGATGCTATTCTCTTCCAATGAATCAATTAAAACCTTTTCTTGAACCAATATCTAAGTCAACAACAACTATTGAATTTTGGAGGGTAGTAAAAAATAGATTAGTAAAATACTACACATTTATGTATAAAACAGTAAATTTTTAAAATTTACTTACATCCATTACTGTTTCCAGCCTGTAGCTTGGGTCCACTTTTTTATTCAAGATATATATTTTCTACTACTGACTTGCTAGGCCTGTTATAGCTTCATATGGCTTATAATATAACTTAAGACAGGACAAGCACAACATCCAGTTCTCGGTCGTTAATTTATCAATATGAAAGGGTAAACCCATAGTTTTATCAATGATAAATTTTCGGCCATGCTGGGAATGAGCCCGGGACCCTTACCTCAGTAGACAGACACGCTACCGACTGAGTCAAGGTGTCGGACACTTTTTTAAATATGAGTTTAAAAAAAATGAGATTAAGGGCATTTTGGTGTGCGTATGATGTGAAATAAACACTCACTTTTACTATTGTTCCTAGTTTCAATTTTACTTGCGTAGCATTTTGTTTGAACACTGTGCATGGTTCGTTTGATCTTTGGTTTTCTTCGGTCATATTTTCATACTATTCTTGTCTTCAAACCGTGGTAATAAAACTTAATTTTGCTCTAGTCTTTTGCTTTCTATAATTTTAATTAAGAAATAAATGGTATAAATAAGTTTAAAAATGTATTATCTACCTTGGATAGTAGTTTTAAGAAAGTGCAAGCCACAAACATTATTTTTATGAATATTTGTTTCCTCTGAGAAAAAAACACGTAGGAAAAATTATCTAGTGCGATTCCTCCATAAGACCAATTTTAAATAATTATAATTATAGCATCAGACACCACGTAGCAGCATGGTCGAGCTGAAACCATCAAACTTGAATATCTTCAGAAATGTCTAGTCAACTTTATTTTCTTTCACCCCCTTTTCTTTACCTTCGCAGCAGAGTTACTTACTTTCCCCACTAATTACCCTTTTTGCTTGATAGGTTTACAAACTTATTTATACACTTCACTTAAGCACTTACAGTGTTGCCAGTAATAATGGTAGACAAAATATGAGAGAGATTCAAATATAATTTCACGGCAAGTCTATGAGGTATTAGTTCTGTATAGGGTTCTGGACTAAACAAGCATGACCAAATCAAATTAGGAGTTTTATTTCTATAAATTATTGTGCTCAAAAATAATAATGATAATATTTATATATATATGATAAGAATACACATTTGCTAGGCAATCATTAAATTGAATATATTATGTATATTAAAATTGGCTAGCTAGATTTATTGTTGTTTTAATTGTAAAAAGTATTGTTGAAGTATTTCTCTAAAGAAAACCTTATAATATACTATTCACACTAGTGGGCAAGATAATATTGGTAGCAGGGCCAAAATCGTACTTATTACTAGCATAAAATATTTACTAATTTATATAAGTTACCATGTACAATGCTTAGGTAAAATCTAATCGGTGTCCTGGTGGTCTAGGTGTAAGGTGTCGGACTTCTGCGCTGGGGGTTCGTGGTTCAATCCTCGGTCCTGGTGCAGATTTATCTGATTGCCAAACCCTTCCTTCACCTCTGACAAGACGTGTATTAATCACAATTTGTGAATGTGTGGAATGCCAGGCCTCCACCGTGGTTCAGATCCCACGTGAAACTGTAGGTCCTCCATTTCATCTCACAATCACCCTACCATTACACATTAGCGTAAGTGCGTATAACCCGAACGGGTAGTAAGACGCGGTGCTAATAATAATAAAATATAATCAAAATATAATCCTTCTTTTAAGTATTGAAAATAAGTAGGCCTATTGCTCAATTTAATATAAATTTCAAGAAATAAATATCAATATGTGATTGATATACCAAGAGTGATATGTGTAGGCCTATACCAAGTTTGTTCGAAATATGATATAATAAGTTGGTCATACGTGACACAGTTAAAACAAGTCACAGGAACAATTTAAACCCAGGGAAGAGGGATGTGATTGTGTTTGACTAATTTAGTCCGTAGATCAGTTAATGTTGCACTACGTGACAAGTTATATATTTGTTCTAAAAAGGGAATAAACATATATGCACAGTACCTAAAATAGTTTCATTATAATAGGGTAAAGTTTGTTATTTTCTAATTTTTGTCCAAACTTGAACATATTTTGCTTGGTTAAAATTTATTCTTGATAATTAATAAATTATATCCCAATGGAATATTATGTCTACTAATAATCTTCGTTTGCATTAAATTAGGACCAAAAAGTGTTTTTTTATTTGTCAAAATTTTGGTCCACTTGGTATGATTAAAATTGACTACTGGATCAAAAGCATAGTATCGTATTTATTTAATATGAAAATTGCGTGAATGCAGATTTTTGTCGAGATCAGATTAAATTTGTTGAAACTTAAATATTTTAGAAAATTTTTGCCACCTTATAAAACCAGATACCTCACTTTAGCGGAGGATGGGGAAGTAAAGAAGCCAGCGGTATCTTTGACAGACAACGGAACATTGATATATTTTAATGTAAATACCTTTCTACATCCTACTCTCTTGGGCTAGTTTAGTTTCTATTTTCCATCGCATTTGACGCGTCCGGGCCATTGGGGCAGAACCGAGGTGATTAGGGGGGCATTACGCCATCCCCACGGAATAATTTGCTCCCCTTGAAATTAATTTTACCCCTTTTATATGTTCTCCCACCCCTTTGATATTCTCGAATATAATAGTTAAAGATAGTCTTGCATAATTCTCTAAATAGCAAATAATATTTCTTAAAATATGCCAAATAAATACCAAATAATTTTTAGAGGCATCCAATTTTTTAAAAATCTGAGAGAGGAACACCCAAAATAGCTTCTATGAAAAACCATTACAAATATATTTTAAGGGCATCAAATTTTCTCAAATTTACTATAATAGAGTTCCTGAAACCCTCTTTTATTTGGGAGTCCAGGTCTCTCAAAATAATTTTTAACAGCTGCCTCTGTCTCATTAACCCCCACCCCGGTTTCACAGCCATTGGTCCAGGCTATACACTTATGGGGTGGAAATTATGTTGGAATTTATAGGAAATGTACTAGCATTTGTAACAAGAGAAATTGAGAACCATTTATATGTTTAAAAAAATTTAGTCCCTAGTACACCCGTCTGAACTTTAAACCCTGACTTCCTCATAATCAGCAAAACAAACTAATAGATTATTAGGTCACGTGCCTACTGATTCTGGTAAGTAATTTGTAATCACTAATAACTGTACTAAAGGTTATCTGGAAGATGGTTTATTATCGGCTGACATTTTACGTTAATTTTCACAAAAACAATAATAATTATTATCTTATTACCTGTTTGGTGACCACAGTGTCTAAGGCATCACTCTCGCAATAAACTGGACTACCGATACTGGAAGATCACCGCTCGTGTCTCAGTCGGGTGTATTAACGGTAGTTTTTCCTAAATAGATTTCCGCTCGCCTTACAGGAAAATGCAGTTATACGCCTTCTAAATCCAACCTTCCACATCCCTAACACATTAGCGTAATAATTATTACATATGCGTATAACACGAACAGGTTGCATACGGTGCTAAAAAAATATTATTATTTGAGATGTTTATATTTCTTCTAATAATATAAATCTCAGTGAAGTCATTTAATTACAAAATAACAAATTATTAAGTAAAGGGAAAGCAACCTATTATCGTCCAACTTTATTTATCTTCGAATAAAATCCAAACAAATTGAAGTAAAACAAAATAAATTACATATTGTGATGAGCCTCGATAAATATTCTTGAATACTAACAAAATATTATACAAATTTAAGTTTTAATTCACTCTTTTTCAAAACTTTAAAAATTGCATTGTTGTATGAAATTGTGTAGTATAGGCTCTCTATATCGTCCACCTACAATATTACCAAAAACATTGTACAGAAATTTCAAATAGACTTAAATATTTTTTTTCAAACTTTAAACTATAGAATAAAAACACATTATGAAAAATTATATGAAAAACAAAATATATAAATCTTCAGCCAATCAAAAAATTAGAGCAAATGAATAAATGCCAATGTTGACTTTCCCCAGCGCAGTCCTCATGACACATTCATGGCATTTAGTGCGCATGACCCATGTTTAGCACTGAGTATCATCTTCACGGTCATAATCATCAGCTGTGACCAACATGACATGATCTTACTCTGTAGAAGAACTAAATGACGAAGAGGCGATCCTTTTGTGAGTTACTTTCTCGCCTTGGTTGTTCTTTTTTTTTACGATTTAACTTTTTTGTGCCGTTGTTCACACTTTATCTTTTCTTTGAACGTCCCGATGCAGTTTTTTTTACGTATACCCTGTAATGAGAGCCACAGAGCCACGACAAGATGACCCAGAGTCAGTTGCGGAGTTTATCTAATTGCAGGAACAGGGCTACTGTCCATTGGCCCAATAAATGAAGAACTATTGGTGATAATATTTTATCTAGCATCTTGTATGACTTCATATTAATTAAAAATATTTTTGTTTAGTGGAAAGAGCCCTGTTTTGCGAAATACTTTTACGGCAACTTGTACTGTTTCTAATTTTAAATAGGCTTTACCTATCGATTAATTGATTTGGTAAGATGTCAGGACTTTATTTTCATGTTGCTTTAACCATCTTTCAGTTTATTGATAATAGTAGGCTTTAAAGAGGTTCATTAAAACCAAATCAAGGGGTTGCATCTTGTGTGTTGTGTGAGGTGGAAGACACACAATGGAAACACCATTCCCACGTGCCATTTCTATCACCTTGATGTTTCTCGTATGAGAATAATTACCATCTAGGATTAATAGATGTGGGTCATCAACAATAAGTTTTAAAACGAGATTAAAATGTTCGAACCATTTTGTGAAACTTTCTGTCTGGATCCAGCTCAAAGGGTCTAGTGCTGCAATAGTGCCTGGAGGCACCTCATCCAGCGGTAATTCCACCTTCACGTTTTGTCCGGGGAAAACTAACACGGATGGAACAAAAATGCTTGTCGCTATCAATCATGTCGAGATAGTCACCATGGCTTCTCTTTCTGCATATTGCAAAGTAGAAATCTATTTTTTTTTTAAATCATTCAAAGCATTAACTTTACTTGCACCACTGTAATTCCTTTTTTAACCAAGATAAACCAACGACTTGATAAACATTACATTTTTTCACTATCTTTTTCATAATTTTCGGAGAACGCGTTTACATTTTCTCTGCTGAGAAAATTGGTTGGGGTTTCCTTTATGGAGAGATGAGAGTGCCTCCTTAAAAAATTCCAAAGCCCCTTTTTTACCAGCACTTCATTTATCTATTGAAAATTGGGCGAGGTAGATTATTTTTATTGCAAGTTGAAAAAACATCCTTTTGATATGTTTTGATGAAAGCCCTAAACATTTTCCCCCCCATAACTAAACAATAGTTAACTAATTTTCCCTCAATTTCAAGCGGAAGTATGGGTTTTCTTTCCATTACCTCGGTCACCAAAACTTCTGCTTCTTTTTATTTGCTATTGACATAATGTTTAATAGTCGCTCTAGGAACATGAACATGTTTGAGGCTTTGAGAAAACCCCTCTTCTGTTCTCGCATAGCCTTCACGATACAAATCATTGATTTGCTGTCCAAAGACTTGCGTTTTTGATAATTTTTGGTGCCATCTGCAATAAAACATATATAAATTAAAATTACTCTATAAATAACTGCGATTCCTAATATTTCCACTGGGTGATATTAGGAACCCCTTGGAGGTCGATATTTATAGTAGATATAAAAGGTTTTTCTGGCTGATCAAAATGACGGATATGGACGCCGTATCCCCGGTGCTACCCCACCCCAATGCCAATTGCCATTAGATTTTGTCAT
Organism: Timema monikensis; assembly: GCA_902151445.1. Taxonomy (NCBI): domain Eukaryota; kingdom Metazoa; phylum Arthropoda; class Insecta; order Phasmatodea; family Timematidae; genus Timema; species Timema monikensis. The sequence goes on along the minus strand of CABFVZ010003854.1, from coordinate 13,656 downwards.
TTATGAGGATTTCGAAAATATATTACCAATTATACAAGAATGGAAATCAGACCCTAGTAGTTCATACACGTATCAGTACCAACATCACTCACCAGTGAGCTTTTGTTGCTAAGTTTAGGTTACCGTACTGAGAATATCCCTAAAGATCTCCTTTCTACTATTCCATCAAAACCGTACATATATAAAGATCCAGATGCTGCATCAAAATTTGTATATTACTTAAAAGATGTATCTGAAAGCATGGGATAAATTTATAAGATTAACAAACTTATGAAACACATTAAAAGATGAGCAGAAATTAAATGTTTCTTCTGCCATTAAATGTTATATTTGTGAAAAACCATTTGAAGATGTTGATACGAGAATTTTAGAATACCATCATTTAACAGCTGGATTTCATGGAGTAGCTCATGCTTCGTGTCTTCTGTTACCAAGAGTATGATCGCAAAACATATAGATTCCCCTATTAATAATATAGGAATGTTACAAGAGAGACGCGAAAGCAGAAGGATCGGATCGTAAAAGCTTACAGAAAACTACATTCTTTAACTCCAAGGCTGAAGATACTAGAGGATTCTTCTATCACTGAGAATAAGATCGCCAAACGTATAAATTAGCTGGTTAAAGAATATGGATAAGACGATATGATAGGAAGAAGATCGGAAGAGAGCTGGATTCTTTAACGCCAAGGTTGAAAAGGTAGAGTATTATTTCGCTTCACAGGAGATAGCATACAGTTATTTGCATGAATTAGCTGCAAAAAGGCTTATGTACATAAAGAATACGGATGGTGATCTTCATTTTGACGCACAGTGTGTTTCCATACATATAATCGGTCAGGCAAAGTCGGTTTCGGATGCATTATCTAAAGACTAAGTCGACTCAAAGACGGGAGAAGGGTTCGTGTGCATCTACTTAGAATCGAAACCTATAATAAAGGATTATAAGCCTTTCATACTGACACGAATCAGCCTGAATATATCTTCATGAAGTCAGGGTCTGTCTCTCACATTACTGTGAACATGGAAGGATAAATCATCGTATTTACCCGTAGAACTATAAGACCACAACTTTTCAAGGTGAAGGAAGGCTCACTGTTAACGTTCATGTTGAAGAAGGTTTCGACGTTACCTCTTAAGCTGCATGTCCAAATGTGACTTAAATTTGACTAAATATTCATATAACATAGGTATTTACATTTTGTATACATTCATACCCAGCATCATGTTGACAAAGGTTGCATAAGATATCATTAAAGCTAGTGAGATCATTAAATTAAAGTTCGAACAGTTACGAGATGCAGGACACGAGTCCGACATCGCCGCGATAGAAACCTTCAAACCTATCAAAGTACTGCTAAGCAAGATACTGAAGATAACCGAGGACGCCGTTAAAAAAGAGAAGGAAGTCTCAATTGAGAGATTGTATAACAGACATGTATTGATTTCTTAACTTTAATACACCTAAAGCCCGTTTCGATAGTGTACGCTACAACATTAAAACTTCCAAGCTTGGAAACACACATATCCTGTTTGATGAGAGTGACAGGACTGTAATTCAAGATAATACCATGGTTCATTACACACGAGGATTAATCTTCAGAAAAGTGGATATGGGTTACACCAAAGAAGATCTGAACGTGTACAAGTCTATGCTTGAAGAAACGAACACGCATCGATTCAGGAACGAACCTTATGGTCGTTTCAAGTCACGAAAGAATCCAAGAATTTACGCATCATCGAACCAATATTCCAAGACAAACTCTAGGGAAAAGGATTATACAAGATGGAGAAAGGAATGGGGTTCGATTATACCTATTAGGACGATCCAATTGAATTGGTTGATCAATTGCGACCCAGACACGCTTTAACAGGAGCAGGTCATTCAGCGCAAGACAAAGAGATCGTTTCGATCATAAAAGAATAGCTCAAGAATGGAAACATTGTACAAATGCATTTTTTCTCTTTAGATTAAGTTCATATTCATGTCTGTCAAGGAGTAGATTTCAATTCATCGACCTGCCATAAGTCGTTTTGCTAGAAGACGTGGAATGAACTTAAATGTTCGAAATGTTAATATATATATATATATATATATATATATATATATATATATA
>CABFVZ010003854.1:0-11346 GCA_902151445.1 Timema monikensis | reverse complement strand
TATATATATATATATATATATATATATATATATATATATATGTCTTGAAAATTATTGGTTTTATAAGAATATTTTTCAAATAAAAGATTGTTATTATAAATAGATCTACATATTTGAAATGATAAGTAATTTCATATCTCAAATAATTGTGGAAACACGATAAAAAAAATTACGCATCAGATCGGAACACTTAAAGTCACTTTGACGATAAATTAAGAGTATTAATTTTGTTTATAATATTGATCAATGCTTGGAAATTGAATTTAATGAACATCGTTAAAGCCGATTTGGATAAAATTGATTTTTTCTCTTTTTGCCCTTAAGGAAACTACCCTTAATTTTAGGGTTTGATATTCAATTCCAAAAAATCCCTCAGGGCAACCCTATTAAAACCCTAGTACCAAGTTTTAGCCTGATTGGTAAAATATATTAGGCTCTACTTCGAGGTACAGACAGATGGAGGGAGAGACAGACGGAAATTCAATATAACTTTTTCGGATTCGTTGAAATTCATCAAAATTTTGAGTTCAATATTTTGACAATCATAATACTTGTAATGTTACTGTAACTGTAAGTATACTGTAAGGATGGTAGAAAGTAAAAATACCGCTATCAAATTAAAATATTCAATATTCTAGCTACAAGCGAACATACAAGTATAGAAGATATCCTTTATAGGGATCTTTAAATTAAAAACAGCCAATTAAACTAAAATATGGTTAATATTTATAAATCAATCAATATATTATGATAAAAAAATATAAAATTTGTCAAAGAAAGTCGTATTAAATACGGTCCTAAATAATTTTGGAAAATATATATGAAACACTATTAAATTTTATATAATAAATAATTATGGTCAAAAAATATTTTGCAAAAGAGCCTTTGTAACAAGATAATCTGTACTTACTTAACTTTAAAATGTGTTTCAAATATGAACTATTATTTATCTTTGGATTTAATATTGAAATGCATTCTGATATTATTCTTAGGATTTGGTGATCAAGTTATACAGATAAATTATGAATTATACATTCAATATGACAACTTAGCATTGATCACACGTTTAATTCAAATGCTTTAAATAAACATACCGTACATTTTTAGTGGTTGATTTGTTTGATCAAAAGCAGGGGATGCTCGTGAAGGAGGGCTCTGAGACACCACCCTCCCTGCAAAATAAAACAAAAGAAGAAAAAACAGATTTTAAAACTCATACCAATTTTCTCATATTTTTTCATTACACAGTGAAAAACCCAAATCAATTCAATAAAATCTTTATATATTTTTCTCATTTTATTGAGGACACTAGCAAAACCATCATTGCGCCAGCGTGTGACAAAGTTCTCGTGTTAACAAATTCTGTGGTGGGTTGGGCTTACTCAGAAGCACCCCCAAGCTCTGCCTCCATCAAAGGGTCGTTGCCATGACAACCTGACGTCACTTTCTTTAATTAACATTGCCAAGTTTTGAGGGCTGAGCTCAACTGTGGTATGCTACCAGCTTCAGTCGGCTGGCTTATATAGGTCCTCCCTCGTACACTGGCACAGTATCGTATACGTACGGTGCGTGGTTTTCCATACCGCTTTGAAACTGGAAACACGTCCGCTACTGTCCTGGCACCGTCTGTATACGATACTATACCTGTCGAACAGATTTTTCTAGACCAGGTAGAATGTGTACCCGCATTTGATTGTAGTGAGAAAGTCAAAACTCGATCCCTCTGTAATCGGACGTCTAGTGACATCTTAGACCATGTGACCATCGATGCAAGTATACAAATTTAGACGGTGTGCACACAAGGATACGAACCTTGATTTCTGTAGAACGGTCTTACTTCATGCACCCTACCCATTTTTGAAAGGGTTTTGCCTATCGACCAGATTTTTCTAGACCAGGTAGAATGTGTACCCGCATTTGATTGTAGTGAGAAAATAAAACTTCGATCACTTTGTTATCGGCCGTCTAGTAGCATCTTAGACCATGTGACCATCGACCAAATTGAACTTTTTGAGGATATGCGCCCCACATTTGGGAAAGTGAGAAAAAAGTTTTGTGTACCCACCAAACTTATTCATTCTGCGTCAAAGTGTACACACATTTTCACGAAGTGTGCGGAAAAACACCTTCGGTCCACCCGCCCTAGAATCGAACCCTGACAGAGAAAATATTAGACATGCCAAGTGAGGGTTTGAAATAGACAGAAAGAAGATGTGAGTAGTCCGGGTGGCGACCTGTTCCAGTTTGACCTTTGACCATTGAACAAGAGATGTAGAGAGTGTGTATAGTGATGATTACTCAATGTTGTTTTCGCAATCTCTGTCCTGTGATTGGCTGTTCCCCTCCCAAGTGATGATTACGAAATACCTTTCCACCCCGTACCCTACCAACCCTTCCTCTACCACCCCTCCACCCCTACCAACCCCTACCCTCCCACCCTTGAAATGTTGGTTCTTGAATCCTAATTGATTATTGATGATTTATAATTGATTATTGATGTGTGATAATTGATTATTGGGTAGGATTGGGGCGTTATTTATTAGGGGAATATGCGGTCCACAGTGCTGGGTGGCATTGCTAGTCAGCATCCTCTTTGTCCGGGTGCAAAGCGCGTAAGGGGTGAGGCATAGCTACCATCTACTCTGGCCGGTCGTTTATAGATGAGTGTGGGCTGCCTAGCAGCTAGCAGTCGCAAGATCCCCTTTCTCTTCCCCTCACTACACCATCCTTAGAGGTATGTGTCGCAACCCCCTCCCATATGTGGTAATGGGTTTTCCCGGTGTCGCAACCCCTTATAATGTATTGGTTTTTTTCCGGTGACTCATACGTGGCGCAAATTTGGCGGGTTGACAAGACAATTTGGAACAAGAATAGATCGTGACCTTGAATGTTGTCACAATGGGTTTTCCCCGATGACTGGCGCCAGTTTGGCGGCTTGCAGAGACGAGTTGAGACAAGAAAAGATCGTGACCTTGAAACCGTTAGCTAGGTCATTGACCTTGTTATTCTTCTTGTACCACGTGACGTCGCTCGAGGGAGGGACGGGGTGGATATAAAGGGGAGGCGCCCAATTGGTTGTCTATTTATAAGGGTTTGTAGAGCGGTTTTAGATGAAGATGTTACAGCTGTTGGTAAATATTGTTGACTGTGCATACCGTAAACTTGTGTGAGCTAACCGTAGATAAAAAGTACTCGGTGGATAAATTAAAAGCGGTCAATACAAAATTAGGGAGACGACAAAGATCCTATCTAGATGGCGAGTTTTGTGTATCATTAATCTGTCGTTTTGGTACTCTAACAGATGAAGACGTGTGTGAGCTTAATAAAGGAAAACTGGTATCTACCTGCGCCGGAGTAAAACCCGGTTCACCTACCATCGTAAACTTTGAACGCGTTTAAGAGACGGCGCAGAAGAGTCAAGCATTTAACAATAACATCGGGCAGCGGAGCAGTTAATACATTAGAATCGTATCGTACGGTGAACCCTACAAACCATACAGCACGTTTAGCTCATAGGCACGCTCACCATGCTTAGAACCGGCTATATTAATTTAATGCCTGTGGGTCATACGATTGCGGGACTTGTCTATATGACTGTAGAGAATATTTACAGTGTGGCGGTGCGCGATAGACATGTAATTTACAAAGTAGAGGAGCGAGGCTACATCGAATTTTGCTACTCTACCTGTCACACGATAAGAGCGACTGAAGTACTACCCTTCGAGAGAATCGAGGAGTCTTACATGTGTGATATGACATGCGCTGTGTACAATTTCCATAAAGGAGACGTTGTGGCCGTGTTTCCTTGGCGCCCACCACCCTTCCGAGCTCCACACCACCAGCCACCTTCCTTCACGACGCCGTAGCCACCGCCCCCGCCCCCTGAGTCACAAGCGTACCCGCCCTCAGAGTCACCCAAGTACCCACCACCAGAGTCGTCTACCTGCCAGGCATCAGATTCACCAGCGTACCCACCGTCATAATCGGCTGCCTACCAGACATCTGAGTCAGCAGAGTCACCCGCGTGCCCTCCACCAGAGGAGGAGGAAGAGATAGAGTCCGAAGAACCCGTAAATCTCGAAGATTTAACAATGTACAAAACTTATTCAAATGTTAAAATTATAGGTGAAACGCTCGATGACTACATAATCGGTTTGGGCAGTTTCGGTAGGGTCTTCCTTCCAAAGTCTGTCTATTATTTGGATTGTAAGCGATTTAAAACTAAAGCATGCTGTATGATATATCTTGAAGGACAAAGTGTGATGTTAAAAAGAGAATTAATAAAATAGGCGTACTCATGTGTTCGTAGCACTCTGCTGACGTCATCGGAACTAGCGGCGACATTTTTAATAACGAGAGAGTTTGTGAGTAGAGAAATTTGTCGCTTGAGCGAGTGTTTATTTTTCTCCCAGGGATATTTCTTTCGCTGCATCTCCGATTGCCATTATGCCATTTAAATGCGGCATTTGTGAGGGGTCCCACGCAAAGCTCTCAAATCTTATTCAGCACAAACATCAATGTAATTAAACACCTCCAAATGCTGCTAGCCAGGATGCCTGTTGGGACGAGTAGTTATTGTGCAGTGCGATAGACCTGATCGAGAGAGGGGAATACAACCGTGTCAAATGCTTAAACAAACCTGAGAAAAACAAAAGCTATAACGTTGTGCTATCGGAACTGACCATCAATGAACAGAATGTTATTGTGCTTGAGTTTGTTGAAAGAGTAAGATTGCCATGTAAAAACTGTGGAGACATTGTCAATATACGTTCTAGCAGCTCTCAGCGTGTCCTGAACTATTTTGGAGGTGGCTCCTACTCATTTTCTAGATGGTAGAAGATATTATATTCTTTTCTGATGTATTTTATTAGATAAAAGAGTGATTAAATAATTTTCTGGCTATCACAATTACATCATTACATGTATTGGTCACAAGACCTAAATAATGTTGCTGCTTTTAAAAAAACAAATTTGTTGGTGTTGTTGTGGACGCCTGTTATGATTGTTTTAAACTAAGCAATTGCTGATTGTCAATAAAAAACTGGCAATAAAAGGTAACTATTATTTTTTTTAATACCTAGAATAAATTGGTTGGAGAATAAAAGACCGGAAGGTGATGGTAACATTGTTGTGACTTTAGATTGCTACCCAAAGAGAAAGTAAAAGGGTTTAATTGTTTTATTCTGAACGTTTCAACTTATCCATAATATTTGAGTCTGAGCTTCTAAGTCAAATAAACTTATATTTATAGGATAGGAGAGGGGGGTATTTGGGTGTAGACGTTAAAACAAAAACATAGCAGTTTTATTATATTTATTTACAAAAATAAAGTTTTTACAAATATATCTCAAACCATGAAAAGTATACTTGGAATAGAAAATAATACTAATAAAGACAGTAAACATTGTTTTAAATATTATTCATGTTATTATTTCTAATATATTTCCATTTTTAATGTACCTGCTTGAGGATCTGTCAAATAACAATAATAACGTAATTTATAAGGCTAATTGTAGTCTTTTTTAATGAAACAAATTATTTGTAACACGTAGTAAAAAATATAAAATAAATGTTATTTTATAGAGACAAGGTTTGTTAGGGTTCTAGTTAATTTAAATAAAAAATAATGAAAAATGTACCCAAAAGGTGAAAAAATCAATTATTATTCTATAATAATATTTTTGATTCAAATAGAGGACCAAATAATAAGTATTATGTTTTATTCATTAAAACAAACACAACAATTTGTTGATCACAATCTGTAAATATAAACTTTGAACCAGATTTGTATAATATATATTTAACAAAATTTAAATTTTTAAAAATAAATTATTTGTAAATTACCCGAAATTATATGGTATTTGTAAAAAAAATGTTATTCTTATTTATCATGAAAAAATCTTCCCCCTAGATTTTGCCTGTTAATTAAAAAAATTAAATTTCCTAATTATTGTCGCAACTAAACTACGCTTAAATTAGTTTATTTTAGATAAATAAATAAAATGTTGTATTGATAATGTAAATGAGTTCCACCGATACCAAGGAAGTAATTTAGGATCAAATAATTAGGCCCATTTTGTAAAATATCGAGTTTAAAAATTAGTCATCAGCTAGATATTATTAAATGTCAAATCAAACCGTCCCAAGAGAATCATTTGCATCAAAATCGTTAGAGCTATTAGTAAATTGTCGCGTTTAAAAAAATATTAGTCATAAGTAAACTATCAATAAATGATGTTTACCCCCAACAATTTATACCGTGTTATTTTGTCATACCACACAATTTCCAGATATACAATTTGAACAAAATCTTCTGCAAATTTAGCGATAAGTAGAGTAAACTGCCTTGTTTCACTTTATATTTATATCTTATTGGTATCATGGATTAATAAATTACTTTCATGGATATATATAAAATAAATAATTTAAAACATTTAAATCATAAAGAGTTTTGGCAGAAACCAATGCTAACAACTTATAAATGGTTTTGTCGTACAACTAAGATATATTAAAAATTAATACATTTGTAATAAATAGAAAAGTGAGGTGCACTGTTTACTTATTAACTATCAATGGTCGAATAACGGGGCAGCAGCTTTCTCATCACAGCGTCTATATCGATATCTGAATCACTATCTTCAGTTGGAGTGTTTGTAGTTAATATTGATAGATATAAAAAATAAAGAATTTAAAACATTTAAATCATAAAAGGTATTGGCAAAAAACACAATGCTACCAACTTAAAAAGTGTTTCGTCATACAACTAGGATATATTTAAAATTAATGTATTTGTAATTAATAGAAAAGAGAGGATTAAAATAATTTCATAGTGCACTGTTTACCTATTATATATCAATGGTCGAATAACGGGGCAGCAGATTTCTTATCAAAGCGTCTATATCGATATCCGAATCACTATTTTCGGTTGGAGAGTTTATAGTTAATATTCGCGAAGGGGTTGCTAGGTTTAGTGTAGGAATACTATTGTTGTTTATTGAAGATCTTAACATCGCGGTTCGGCTAGGGTGTATTGCGCGTTTCCTGTCAATGTGACCTATCCGAACCCCCGAAGATTGCGCGTGTAAAATAGTTTTCAGTGACCCTGAGGTACCTGGAGACCGCAGGTTCTGAAAGTTGGAGGCAGTGCATCCAGAGGTTCTCTAAAGTCCTGCATGCCTCGCAGGGAGCCGTCTGGAGACATAAGGTCCTAAAACGCTGGAGGCAGCGCGTTCTGAGGTGTACTGCAGTCCTGCAGGTCCGTGACTTGGTCTCCTAAGGGCTGAATGTATCCGGTGGAGAGCCGCACGCCAGAGGCCACGGTGGTCGGCGGCAGCAAGTAGTTTGAAGGTATTCGCAGTATTACGTCATTCAGATAGGCGACCATCACCTCTATCAGGTTGTCAGCCAATCTCATACGTTCTGTGGTCTGGGCTATTTATGCTGCCTGCTAAACATCTGTGAGGCCATCGCGCTCCACCAAGTCACATCTAAGCAATTAGGCGAGGTTTTAATAAAGTGTTTACCAATGTTAAAGCCCGGATTCATAAGTTATAACGGGCTTAATTTCTAGGGATAGTGTGTTTATTAAAGCTCTTAACACAATTAAAAATAAATTAATCAGCTTTATATTTCCTTAAAACCAATAATATATTCTTATAAAATTTAATAACTGACACAAATTAGGGTTTTGTAATGCACCAGGGACTATCAATTTGGTTTATTTGCATTATTTAATAAGTTCACTAAACAAATAATAGAAACTTAAATGAAGTTTCTATATTTTCTACAAACCGTTAAAAGTATTTAAATAGGTATTCAATTAAAACGTTTTAACAAATATCACATACCCGCTATGGAATCAACACACCCCCCTTGACTTGGGTCTGACGACACCCACAGGTCTATTGGGGCAGCTCCTTATAATAGTAATAGGGTGGGGTGTTTTGTGAAGGGTCCAATAGCTTGGCTGTGGTTGGAGTATAGTATCTTGGTTGTATACCTGTTGCGGAGGGTGTCTTGGGGAATTGTTTCTGAAAAATGTGCGCATTCTGATGCTGAAGGGGGTGTAAAGTGATGTTGCTGATGAGGGGGGAGTGCGGCGTCGTGGGAGGTAGCGTACATATGAATACGGTTATGGAGGGTCACGGCCCTCTGCGTATATGCTGCAATCCCGCTGCTGGTGAGCTGGCCCGTTGCTAGTTGGAGGCGAGTCCAGTGCCGCTGGCGGGGGGCCGAAAAGCAGAATGCTCTCAGGGTTGTCCCTTGAGACGTGGAGAAAATCTCCCGTTGTGTATCCACATTCTGACATAAATAATGGATATTTTAAAATAAGAGGACGAATCCCTGTTGATACATGACTATGATAAAAATGAATACATTTCAAGGTGTCTCCAATAGGTAACCCTACTAAAAACATTGTTAGCCATCCGTTAAATAGTTGCAGCTATAAACACATCAATATCTGAAGCGCATTTTTTCACAATACTTTATTTACCGTAGTGAGGGAAGCGTTTGATAAATATTATCAATACCTATGAAATTTTGACAGATTGATTAACCTATCATTGTAATGAATGTTGTAGTGATATTTAAAAAACTATTTTATTTGAAACATATTTGATGGAATTTATAGTTTACGCGTTTTAAGAAAATATTTGTTTGTAGGTTTTGAAATATAAATTGATTGTTGATATCTTTGATGGACAGAGATCTTCCTTTTGTCTCAATGTTTTCTGATTCCTAATGCTATATATATATATATTTTCAAACAGGAAGTTTGGATTTTAGTCACACATAATAGTTATTGTTTTCTTGCTTTAAACCCGAGACCCAAGACCCATTCTAGAGAAAATAATAGTCGCCTATGAATATTAACCAAGATATTAAATAATATTTGTCAAACAGGGAATAGAACTGGGACTCCCTCTCACAGACAGATTAGACCCTCTATACATCAGCACTGTTAGTTTTGTTTCAAAAACATGTCAACAAGCCATTATGTAGAAGGTTTATTTGTCAATCTTGACACCGAACCACAGGTAGTGCAGCCAACGGGACAGCTCGTGTGTGTGTGTGTGTTTGAGTGTAGATTTTCTCTGAATTCGACCTTCATTAGGCGTGTAAACCAATCTTACAAATATTAAGATATGTTACCGGACACTTTTTAATTAGATGCTTTGCACTAGATTTAATTTAGAGAATACTTCAAATGTTTTGCTAAATTCTTTATATATTTAAATATGTATATAATAAACAAATGCGAGATTAAATAATACTAGTAGTCACATGTAAATAACGGCGATGCTTTACAACTCGCTAACCTAAGACATTAAACATATAGCTGCATTCGGTACCATTGATATAGACTAAAGAGATACTATTGAATACACATAAATATACAAATTCAAATTAAATCAAGCTCTTCTAATCTAAGTACCAGAACACATCACATGGTAATTGAATCAGAAAGATAATGTCTGATAATCGCTTAGCTCAACATTTTCTTTAAATAAACATGGCTCAGGATTAGACTAAGCAAACGTTATTCAATGCACATAGACTTATAGAAGGAATTTAAAAAAATGGCAGCGTTTATATCAGTCACAAATTAACAACCTAAATTAAATAGCTGAATCAACCATATAATGTCCGATAATCGGTTGGATCAAAATTTTGAATCAAACTCTGTTTATGAATAGATTACACAAATGTTAGCTTTTAGACAGTAACAAATTTAACCTTGGCAAATACACATCCAATTTAAAATTAAATTGCTCTCTTTTTAAGTTTTGTAACAGAATGGCTTAATACAAACAGAAGAGAATTGAAATACCTTATGTCGAAGTTTTTGAATGTTCCATCGTCTTGATTAGTCACTTGCTCCGTAGATAATTTTCACGTGAAGAATAAGACAGGGCTGATCTAAAATCAACCCCATTTATATATGAACCAAAACCCCTTTCATCAGGGAACCATTGACCCATCCTTTCTAATGTAGATCGAAATAGAATCGGACAAATACTAATGGCCTAATCATCGATGGTGTAATATTAATTTTCAGCAACGGTTATTGTTTTAAATTGTCTTGATACAATTGAAATTAAAAAATTGTTAATAACGATAAATATAATAGCGTATTGTCTTTTTGATATTCAAAATAAAACTATTATAGTAGGTGATCGTTTATGACGGTAGTCCAGAAAATAATTATTTAATATACATCCAATCTGATTATGAGACATAAATTTATAAAGGAATAAGAACATCACAGGATACAACAGGTTAATTAAATAAATAAATGGTGACAGGAGAAGCTTGGATTTGAATCCCTATTGTGCGTGTGTACTGAGGCCGGTTTCCTCCCTCATCGTTCATGGTTTGTGCCCCGTACTGGCAGTAAGAAGACATATTTTGTTTTATACCATCATACTGATGCGGGTAAATTTATCCCTCCTTCTTATTCCGTTCTACAAAATATGTCTCTATGGTTTTCCTGTTTCACTCCTGAGCTCCCTGACGGGTAGTAAGCCGCAGTTCTACAAACCGATAAGCTTAACTTTTCGGCTATTAGCAGGGAGATAAAGGAGGAGGGTTATATTCACCCCTCGTGTTCAGTTGTCAATGACGCGTGAATGTGGGTGCACAACTTGCTCTGTGACATAAGGAGGTTGGGTTTCAAGTCCCTTAGAGGGTAACAAACGCCAATTACTTCACATTTCAATCCCTGGAAATAGCTGTTACACATTTCGCCTGGCCAAAATCAGATCTTATCTCAGGCTTGCCTGAAGAGCTTGGTTCGAATCCCTGTCATGAGTGTGTACTGAGGCCGGTTTCCTCCCCCATAGTCCACGGTTTGTGCCTCAGACGGATACAAGTTGGGATGTTAAATTTTTGCTTGCGCACTTATATAGAAGGTTCCCTGTATCGGTGATCTAGCAAAATTTGTCAAGGGGTAAAAACATAAACATTTGGTTTGGTTTATCAAACGGGTGAAGCGAGTTCTCAGTTTTAACTCCACTGATCTGCATTAGTCTTTCTGTCTGTGCTGGTTCATTTGTGACTTTATAAAAGACAAAGCCCATCCAATATAAATGGCTATCATGTTATTGCTTTGGCTACATATAAGTTAATGCATTACTAAATATTAAATTAACGTGATAAAAAACTCCTTCAGAGGTCGAATAGTATAAGGCGCCACTCTCGAGCTAGACAGGTATGATCATGATGAGGGGGGGGAGGGAGATTATGGTTCGAATCTCGGTTGGGTGTACTGAGGGAGGTAGTTTGAGCCCATACCTGCATTTGAAAGGTTTTGTTTATGATTTCACCCTCTCATCTTTTATACAT
>CABFVZ010003853.1:51314-63036 GCA_902151445.1 Timema monikensis | reverse complement strand
GTACAAAACGGTACAAAACTAGTACAAAACTTTGGCATCAAAAAAAGTTCAAAAATCAAAAGTGGTACTACAGGTTAATGGACGTCCCCACAATGGGGGAGGAGGAAACAGCCAACTACATGCTACTCTCACTCCCCACAATGGGGGAGGAGGAAACAGCCAACTTCATGGTACTCTCACTCCCCACAATGGGGGTGGAGGAAGCAGCCAACTTCATGATATTCTCACTCCCCACAACGGGGGAGGAGGAAGCAACCATCTACATGCTAATCTCACTCCCCACAACGGGGGAGGAGGAATCAGCCAAACCATAGTATTCTCACTCCCAACAGTGAGGGAGGAGGAAGCAACCAAATCATGGTACTCTCACGCCCCACAGTGAGGGAGGAGGAAGCAGCCAACTACATGCTACTCTCACTCCCCACAATGGGGGAGGAGGAAACAGCCATCTACATAGTACTCTCACTCCCCACAATGAGGGAGGAGGAAGCAGCGGAATCATGATATTCTCACTCCCCACAACGAGGGAGGAGGAAGCAGCCAACTACATGCTACTCTCACTCCCCACAACGGGGGAGGAGGAATCAGCCAAACCATAATATTCTCACTCCCAACATTGAGGGAGGAGGAAGCAACCAAATTCATGGTACTCTCACTCCCCACAGTGAGGGAGGAGGAAGCAACCAACTTCATGGTACTCTCACTCCCCAATATGAGGAAAGAGGAAGAAACCTATTTCATGGAACTTTAGTTTCCCACCAATTTCAAATATTTATATTTTTAATTTAGTTGAAAAAGTGTTTGTCCTTGAGCTTAAATATGAAACGTCAGTCCACTCTTAACCGTAAATACTAATCAGTGCACATAGGGACCATTACTTCCTCCCCTCTGACCTCACACGCCAATCTTCTAAATATATTGTGAGTGTCAGTTCTAAATTATATGAACACGAGGCATTTGTTTTCAAAACTATGTTCTATTCAATTATTAAATATTTGTATTTTTAAGCTTTCGGTATTTTTGTATTTTTAAATTTTCGTAAGATTAATTTTCACATTTAGTTGTGGCTTGATAACTCAGGATTTAAACTTTAACGAATCCCAACTGAGTGCACTGGTATTCGATTGTTTATATTGATATTTCCGGTTATTTATCTTTTCCCGTCTGATGAAGTGCATTTCATCTTAAATTAAGCTTAGTGAGAATTCTATCATTGTTGGCAAACTTAATGACATTAACCCTCTAATCTCAATAATTTTCAATTTAGAACATGATCTTAGTAGTAACACTAGTTATATATATTTCCTAATGAAAACAAAGTTTAAGATATATAAACATATTCAGTTTTCATATTAAGGGAAACAGCTTAGTCAACCTTCAAATCAGGATTTGATTTCATACTAACTACTATAAGTTATTCGTTCTCGGACATTAAATATGCATACAACAAACAAGTAATCAAATATACAAGTAGGCTATAATTTATGACAATAAAGTTTCGCGAGAATTTAAAAAATATCAAACATATTATGTTTCAAACCACATTTAAGTTTATTTTTTAAATGTGAATGTTATCAATATTCACAAAGCAGATCGTTAATAAGGCCTGAAAATAATGTCAATTCAAATACAGTATTTACTAAGTTATTTGGACAGGTTTTTATCTAGTCAAAGCTTCGTTAAACTGTATTCCATATTCATAAATCAAGAATATTTATGATTAATATTTTATTTAAATTAATAACTTATCTTATATTTTAATGAAAATTACAAGGAGTACAGTGAAAGAAACGGTTTCCTGGCTGACATGAAGGTGAAAGAATAGCAGCGCTCTGGTGGTAGTTAGTAAAACTAGCCCCGCAAACCGTCACCTAGTTTTAATAGCGCCGCCATTGCCAGCTTGGAAGAAAAGGGAGTGTCTGTTGCCTAGAGGCAATGAAAGTAAAATTTCTTGGTTTTGTAAATGTGGTAGTTGTGATTAGTGTTTAATTTTGACGTTTATTATATAGTAGTCATTTGTATCAGTAAATAAAAGCTGTGAGTCAAGTTGAGCTACACATTTATATCTTGACAAATATCTAGGATACATCCAGTAATGTCATGAAGGTGCAGTGAAAAAGAAAATCATGTGACAAATTGGAACGTTTCACTGCACCCCACACAAATTCAAAGTATTTTTTCAATTGATTTAGGCCTAATATAAATTGTATGACGACAGATCATATATTGTAGTATTATTTATGTCCAAAGTTATTTTTTTATAGTTATAAAGTAGTCTTGAATTTTTATTCTTTGTTTTTTTATATGTATTTCCTCTTTAAAAGACTAATAGATGTAGGGCTTAGTTACAAATTAATATCTATGTAATGTGTGTTAAGTTTCATCAATATTATTTTTCACTAAATTTTGTAATTTTTCCTTGTGTGCGTGCAGCAGGGATAACTGGTACGAGATCAAGTAATATAAACAGCAATTGGGAGCAAGACTGCAGACAAAATTAGATATACTGTACAATTATTTGAGAAAGGTATGAGCCTAAGTAATGGAGCCAAGGAAAAAGGGGTAAAATATTTAACTCTATTCTTATAGTGAAAAAGAGGATGATTTAGCCAATATATTAAAGTACGGTATTCCAAAATGTATTATTGGCTAACCTCAAAAGACTGTAGGTATTTGGCATACGAAATAGTTACATTTAATTCCATCCCATGCACTTACACTTAGAAATAAAATAAGATGGCAGGAATTGATTGGTATTTGAATTTTATGAAGAGGCATCTGAAGCTAGGTCTTAGATCTCCTGAAGCCTGCAGTTTATCCAGAGTAACATCCTTCAATAGAACGAATATTAACTTATTTTTTGATAATCTGGAAGAGGTTTTGAAAGCAGAGCAACAGTTTGCAGGTGGAACCAGAATTTAAAATCGTGATGAAACTATCACTTAAACAGTTCAGAAGACACAAAATTTCATCACTGAAAAATTATCAAAGCAAGTAAGTGCAGAAGTGAAGAAAAGGGCACAACTGTTACTACATCTTGTATTATAGGTGCAGACGGAAATACAATTCCACCAGCTATGAACTCTCCTAGGTTGCTTCGGCTACGTGACTGATCGACCAGCTTCTGAGTAATTAGAATGCAAGAAACCCAACCACAGGCGTAGATGAAATTGATTCCAACACTGAAGCTACATAAGAAAATAAGCCCAAAGAACAAGAGAGTGATGCAGAGAAGGGAAATTTTAACAGCCAAAAACCTGGAACTTCAACAGCCAATAAGATTCCCAAACATTTCAGAGGATACCTAAAAGCAGGTGCAGCAGAAACCAAAATAGGATTACTCGTCAGAAAAGAAGAATAATGTCTACAATCACTTCTGAGAAAAATGGTATAATGGATAAGTGACATCAATTAAAAGTAAAGGGTTCTAAGAAATTGTTGTTCAAGAAACAAATCTTTTCCTTAAGAAGGAGAACCTGAAACTGAAATGATCCGTGAAGGATCTGAGGACGATTTTATGGATGATGAACTGCCATCTCTAAGTACTACTTTTGAGGACATTGTGTGAGAACATCAGCAAGGAAAATATGCCCTCGTTCTGTTTGACATTCTTGGGAAAAGTAAACTTTATTACATTGGAGAAGTGGCCTCAAAGATGGAGATTATGACTATGAAGTTACATGTCTCAGAAGAAGCAATAAGACAAGTAATAAGTTTCTGACGCCTCTTTTAGAAGACAGAGCATCAGTTTGTCAATATTAGATAAAAATGATTTTCCCAAAACCATAATTTTGACAAAACAGTTATTTGAGCTTTGGTGTGAATTTTTCTTGTATAACCATTAAATAATTAATATATAATATAGACTGAAATATTCTTTTTAAACTTTAAATTTTTGCGGCAGCATTTTAACACAAATTTTAGACATTTTCGAGTATGGAATTTTATTAATATCCTTTTTCTAAGGCTATCCTGTGACAGGCTACATTTCTGTTGTTTTAAGTAGGCTATGTTTAGGATTTATGTTATTAGAACATGATAAAACAATTGATAGTTGTTGGCATAGACAATAATCATGGTTTGTTTAACTGTGCCCCGCTATTGGGGCAGTATGAAACACAGGTAACAGTATTTAAAAATGCAAAAATAAAAGATGACGAATTAATCGTAATATAAAAATTCCCAAGATTTACAATAGACCAAACTTTATGAGAAAAATATTGTTACAATATAAATTTAATATTTTTAAAGATAAAAATTATAAAACCTTTTCTGTTCCGGTGTGCCCCAGTCTACCCATACTAATTTTTTAAATGCATTTTATTCATAACACAACAGTGAATTGAATATTAACAAACACTTTACACTAAGACTCTTCTCTGTATAAATAATATTTAAATAGCAATAGCAATAGCAATGTTATCAATTTAAAAAGAGTAAAACCAATCAAATCACTCTTATATGTAAAGCATTTGCCATCTCATCCTTTTCATTTCTGCAACTAAAATTACTGGAGAGTAAAGGAAGTTTCATAAATTCTGACAAATTCAATCGTTCAGCGTTGCCAAGTTTTGTCATATTTTATTGGAGTCACCCAAGCTGGAATACCTATACACAAAATAATGGAGATGCTTTGACACTGTCTATTAACTTAGAGCTCTACCAAGTTGATGGTAGTCGGTGTATTGATAGTTAATTTTATTTTTCAACTGCGCACTATGGGCATGGGCTAGGAATTGTAGTTAACCAACAATTTAAAATAGATTTATACACGCATTTGTAATATGCATGGTAAATATAAGAGAGGGGGCTTAGTATAGTCCCAGACCCCCAAAATAAATTCAGTGGGGCTTAGGGGCCCCGGATCCCCCAATTCCAGAGCTCTTGTTCCAGGATCAATCAGCTTCTTCACGTGGGACTCTGTTACATACTGGTCTAATTAGTTTATTGGCATTGTAAAAAATTTAATAAGATTTAAAATATATTTTCGAAGTGTATCTTTTCTATATTTTATATATATTTATGTACTATATATATATATAGTACATAAATCCAGATATTGTGTGTCACTAAGCTATTAGTATATTTAAAAATAAGTTTAGTGCGAAAATTATGTTGGAATGCGTAATGGTCACCTCTCCCCTCTACTCCACATCAAAATGGAGTTGTAACGTATAAGGATTATCTCTCCCCTCTGCTCCACGTCAAAATGGAGTTGGATTGTGTAAGGGTTATTTCTCCCCACTGATCTTTATAATATAATTGGATGGACATCTGTGACTAAAATTTTCAAGCTGTCACTTGCAGACCATTGTGTAGAAAATAAGAAAACTTTCGGGTATCTCTTTCTCTCTTAGATACATACACGGCAATGTGGTGTTTCGACATCGTTCTCTAATTTTTATGAATACATGAGATATATTAGTATATGAGTAGTTAAATGAAATAAATGTGTTAATAAAAGATTTGAAGATCATAACTAAGTTCTACACTCATAATTGTAAGTATGCAATCCCTCACAATTATAATAATTGTTCATGTGGCAGCTTTAAGTCAACTACCGAATCGAAGGTGGCTACGTTATCTGATAGCTCGTGATCTTAATAAAATAGTTCATTTGTAGCCAAAAATTTCTGCACGTCTGTCATAGACTCTGCCTTAAAATATGAATGAAGAATGACCCTAGGCACTAGACGATTCCTAGCTAGCTCAGTGGTTAGAGCATTGGCATACTAAGCCAAGGATCCCAGGTTCAATTTCCACGTACAGGTTTCATGTTTCAATTTTCAAAATATGACATTTAAAATGTTAATATAACTCTAATATATTCATCCAAGATGTTAGGGGATCCGCATCTATCACTTTTGATAGATTAACTCAATGCCGATAAAACAGTAATAATACATTTTAATTTTTTCAATGTTGCCCGCAGAATATATATTTGAATTTTCTAAACTGTCCTTCTTACAGTGAACCAAGTATATGTATGTTTTTATATACAATATATATTAATATAATAATAGTAACTTAAGATTATGTACTGCCTACACTTTTAGTGACTAAGAATACCTAATTTATTTTTTAAATGGAAGTGTAATGTATAATAGAAACTTATTCAGAGAAATATAAAGGTCATTTTCTAGACCAGGAATGTCAAACTCGTTAGACCATAGGGGCCACATTGAAAATTAAAAATACTAAGGAGGCAACATTTCAAAATAATGAAAACTGTTATCAATATAATAAAACAATTCTAGCTTAGTATCATATTATTACAAAAATAAAAAGAGGTGATCTCCAATCTATAGCAATGAAACTAAACCAGTATTTTTTACCAAAATATGAAACTTTTTATTTGATCACATTGTTTGAATATCGTACCATAAATCTTGTGACAAACACTTTCATTAATGTTGTCCACAAGCTTATATCTCTGGTTGTTGATTCACTTAGACTATATGTAAGAAAACCAGTTATGATTAACAAACGTATGTACTGGCAAATATTTAGTGGGCAAATTGAACCATTTCTGGGAAATCATACTTGTCCAAAAGAGATTATAAATCTGCTCCACCAATCTCAAATGCCAAAATTATCAAAATTATACAAAATTACCAAATACCCCAAGAATTGTGGTGGCCCTACCAAAACATCGGAAAGAGAGTGTGTATTGTGATTATGAAAACATAATGTCGAAATGCTGTGTGACGTCATCATGATATCCCAAACTGTTTATTTAGGCATGTGTGATGTGTTTGACCTCCGGGTCATAAGGGTGGTTTGAAGGAGTCATTGGCCTGGTTTATTCTTGTCCAAACTTGTTGAATCCTCTACAGTGCAACCCATTTAATGTTCTTAATGTGTGTACCATTTGATTGTATCATTGTTTCTATGTGTGTCTCTTGTGGGAAGAGAGGAATTTGTGGGGGAGTTTTTTTATATATTGGTGGGTGAGCATGGAGTCCCTGGCATTGGGCAATCCCCCCGCTACGTCACATAAAATTTCGCCAATTATGCCCGTGGGTTGGTGTATCCTCTCTCAAATGTAGTCTAACAAAGTGTAAGATACGGGAACAGTCTCTCTGTCACAAGCCTTTGAATATATTTTGGTATCGCAACCCTCCTCAGGCAATGGGATTTCATGATGACTCATAGCTGGCACCAGTTTGGCGGCTTGAAAACACAAGTCGAGACAGGATTAGATCACGACCCTTAATGATGCCACAATCCTCCTCCCTGAAATGGGTTTTCCCTGATGACATATACCTGGCACACGTTTGGTGGCTCAACAAGATAAGTTGAGACTGGAAGATATCGTGACGTTGAAACCGTGAGCTCATACATGAAGTCATCGATCCCGTTCATCCTGATGACTGGCACCAGTTTGGCGGCTCAACTCAGCAAGTCGAGACAGGAATAGATTACGACCTTGAAACCGTGAGTTAGTACATAAGGTAATTGACCCTAGCAACCCCTCCCCCCTTTGCTCTCCTTCTACGGGACAGTGATTTTTCACTGATAAAGTAATCGCTGTGTCGCAGCCTTAGCTGGTAATAGCTATAAATATCAGTGCCTGTTTTGAAATCGTGTCATTGTATATCTTGTCTTCAAGTGTTAAACACGCAGCCCAGAATGAACGATAACGCTTCGCTGATAGATGTGTGAGTAAATGTACTTTTATAACTGGCAAACTCATTATTTATTTATTGTCAAATCAATGTTTATAAATTTATTTAATTTCAAAATTAAAATAAATCATGGCATAGTTGTCTGTTTAATAATTTAAAATAGTTATCTGAGAATTAAAATTCTAGATAATTTAAAGGTGTCAAAGCAGCCACTTTTTTTGGGTGATATTTGGATAAATTTACGTCAGAACAAGTGTTTCTTATATTCAAGGGTAGTTTATTGAATTTTTTTTTATTGAAATCTATAGTTAAATGGTAATTAATATTGATGGTAATTTACTAATATATTAATATTATTTAAAATAGTTATTTTCATATATCCACCTTTATCTTATTTGGTAGTGTAGTGCTGTGTGACCTTTTATTAAGTTAAAGTGCATGTCAGGATTTGCAAACTATTGTAAAATGGTTAAGAATAAATCACTGTTCCGTTATTTTGAGAAAGTAAAAGAATCACGCATCATTATCAATGAATATCTCCAAATTAATAATACAATACAAACTAAGATTAATAAGTATTGATTTCTAAAACCAGAACGTTATGGGATTATAACCCCAATCTCCCTGTCGACATAAGTCCTGTTTATTTCGAGAGAGACTATCTCAGATCAAGGTTCGTAAACTCGCAGGTTGAATCTAGCCCACGAGACATATCTGCCCGGCCCGCTTGTCTGAAAGACTTTTGTATTAGGCCAACTATCCGGACTGAAGTCATGTACTTACACTCAAAAATAATAGTTTAATTTCAATATGTAAATAATTTTGGGTTACGATATTAAAAACTATTAAGGTAGGCCTAGCAACAAAGGAGGGCATGGAGGTGTCCACTCCGAATACCAACGGTCAAGAGGTATCATAGAAACGTCATTTTGACAAAATAAAGACATGGATATTAAAATAAGTTTAAAAAACATTAATATTAATTGAAAATAATAAAATATTATTCTAATTATTAGAACCGCGTCTTACTACCCATTCGGGTTATACGCACTTATGCTAATGTGTAATGGTAGGGTGATTGTGAGATGAAATTGGAGGACTTACAGTTTAACGTGGAATCCGAACCACGGTGGAGGCCTGGCATTCCACACATTCACAAGTTGTGATTAATACACGTCTTATCTGAGGTGAAGGAAGGGTTTGGTAATCAGATAAGTCTGTGTCGGGATCCGGGATTGAACCCAGGACACCCAGCACAGAGGTCTGACACCTTACCCCTAGACCACCAGGTCACCCAATATTATTCTTACTATCATTATTTAACTATTATTTATTATATGTTGATGGTAAATAAATATTTCCTTTAGATCATTAAAATATAAGTAAGCTACATATTTGAAAGGTGCGGCATTTTGTACGCCCATTTGTATTGGCTGTTTCCTAAACATCCATTATTTCACTTTTATTACTGATCTACTAATTGGGCTTTTAATATGAATATCATGTGTTTGAATGTCCTAAGTTTGGGTAGGGGTTCACTGATTTAGCTGCCTTCTGTAAGGTTAGGGGCTCAGTGCTTTGACTGTCTTTTATTTGGATAAAATTTGCTACATTGGCCATTCCTAATCTTTTACAGCAGCGTAGCTTCGGTGGTTGGACGAGGGAGGGTGGGGGGAGGGGTAGTGAGGCAGTTGAGCCTCCCTCCAGATGAAAATAATTTAATAAACATTTAAAATACATTAAGTTTAACTATACTGCATATGTGTCGAATGCAATTAAATCTAAAATTTATTTTTTACTTGGCAACTAATTTCGACAGTAGTAAGTCAGCGAAGGAAGATTCCAAATAGCTTTTAGAGGCATTTCATTTTTAAAAATTTGCAATGTTAGTAATTCTACTAATATAATGTTCTATAGAGGTACCAATGAAATATTTTTTTTAAATCAAGGAAAATATCATCTAAAAAGTTTCAATAATAATTTGATTTCAACGCTTGGTAGGGGTTGTCAAAATTGAGACCCACCCAGGGAATAAAATGCCCTTGCTACATCACTTGAAAGGCGCGCACAGAACCGCATGGACCGCACTTTATTCAAAACTGCTCCTCCGGACTTTCTGTCGGATGACGGTACTGATGCAGTGCACGCAACTTGGTAAGAAATAATGTTTTGAATAGGTTGTAATGAGTTTGCGGTACTGGTCCCGTGCACACCTACCTTTAAATACTATATAATATCTACACAAATGATTTTAAGTACGAAGCATCAAATATTTAGTTAGTATATACCTATATCAGTGAGTACTTTGATTAAACGCCATACTCTTCTCATATAGTTATAGGGGCAGTCAGGGTTCAAACTCCAACCAGATGAATGGAGATATTTTATAGTTTACAACACTTTCCTCACTCAAATGAGACTAAATTTCCTCTATATTATATCTTACTCATTCCTTGCGTACTGTTTTGGCGTGATTAAAATGTACATAGTCAAAGAGGTTGGTAAGATGTGCTGAAAAATAAAAATATATAAAATATTGAAGCAAACATGCACTTAGCTTGCACTTTTTTAGTAAAAATGAATATTGTGTTTATTTCTTTTGCACGCATCTTAATATCCATATGGTATATCCACATTTGTGTACATTAATGGGATATTTATGATGAATCTAAAATAAGGTGAAAACATACCCACAGTCGCGTTGAGGGAGGTGGATCATTTATCAGTACACGCAGAGACAGAATTTGAATCTTGAACTCCTCATCTTAGGCAAACTAAATTAAATGCTCTTTACGATTAATTTAGACGCCCAAAGATTTGGATATACATAAACTATAAATAGTTGCTTCCAGCCCATGAATATATTTAACTTTAACTTGTATGACCCTTTCTAAAATATGTAGTTAGGTGGCGGGGAATATTTAAATTTAATGAGGCAATTTTTGAGCCTGTAATTAGTGTTTCTTAAATTGATTGAACCTAATTCCCAGCGATAGCATTGTGTTTCAAAGTGTTAAGCTCGAATTTACCCATTCCATTGATGGAGAGGTTGAGTTTCATATCACAACCAGGTATACTTGGAATAATTTCCTACATATGGTTTCTGCCACATTTTCTCCCCTCTAGCATTTGATCAAGGTTTTATTGACAAAGATAGATAATTATCATTTATGAAATAAAAAAATATGTACAGAAAAAATAAACAAAAATATTACATTATAAATTTATTAAAATGTTCAGCCTCAAAACAAATTGTATTCGTGAAAATACGCATGAAAATTTCTTATTTGGTCTTTAAATAGCAAATTTATGATTTTAAAAAAAACAAATTTTAATTCCGTCACTAAATGTTGTTAATGAAAAGGGTTTTTGTTTTTATTTAATTTAGGAAAGAGAATAAGGATAAGAATGCAGTTGATGGTCCTATTCCATGGAAACAAGAGAATATATATCTGAATGTTGATAAAAGTAATACTATTTGCGATTTCATCCAGAGCCAGCATTTACCTGTGCCAAATTACACTGAAAAAGCAAAAAGTGATGGGAAAATAAAACGTCATGACCATAAATTTGTTCAACGCTGGTATTTTGAATTTTTTTGACTTCACTTTCAAAGTGAAGGTGTTGGCATATTGTGCTTCAAATGTCTTAAATCAAACAATGAGAATATCTTTGTCTGCAGCATGAAACTTGAAACCACGTTCATCAGTAAAGGTTACAAGAATTGGAAAAAAGCTGAAAGTAAATTTAAAATACATGCAAAGCGTAGTTAGTATGACTGAAGAGGCTCTGGAAAAAACATCACAAAAGTGCATTTACGGAGCGCAAAGTACTTTACTTTAATTATCGATGAGACTACAGATATTTCTCAGAAGGAACACGGTTAAATCTTTGTAAGAATAGTAAAGGAAAATATAGAGCCAGGATAATTATTGTAACAAGATTAGTGTTTAACAGTGGGACCAGCGTGCTCTTATTGTTTACCCTGGCTGCGCTCCTTGTTCTCTCTGTCTCCCTCCTTGTCTAGCAGGTAGGCAGCGTTCTTCTCACTTTACTGGGGGACTAGAGGGGCCAAGGGGGTGCGGGGGGGGGAG